>OOFE01013402.1:0-15694 GCA_900323365.1 Monocentris japonica
AATCTAAATTACGTTTTTTTATTTTTTTTTTTTTGATTATTGATTTGCCGATATTGGTCTCTTATTCAAAATAGAATATCAGTCAGTGTCACCCACCTCCAAAATTAAGGAAATAATTTAGCTCAATTATACAATTCACATGTACATCAAACAAATTGCAGCCATTCCAACGCAATGTTTTGATTGGACTGTACACATATTATTTTTATCATTATTATTAGTATCCTTCGTTTCAATGAAGAGTTTTAATGCTGCCTCAGAGGCTTTTCCACCCTGACAAGAATACAATTCTGGGGGAAACACTGAATACTTTTTGGATTTTTTTTGGCAAGAAAATACTCAAATTTAAAAGATACTGAATATCAGTTATATTTGGCTCTCCCTGTAGATACCTTCTTACCTTAATGGTGCTGATGATCACCCCCAGCACGGCCTGGCCGCTGTAGGATTCACCGAGGTCAAACTCCCCTCGCAGAGAATGAAACACCCCATTCATCACACGCTTCACCTGCAGGTGCAGACAGTCGGTCTTGACTTTCATCTCTCGTGAATGATGAGTAATGTAGCATACGTGGCCTTACTGGCATTATGAATAGTGGTAGTAAAACACTTTTTAATATAATATAGAAAAATGACACACTCTAGATGCCCAGATGGGTTTACATTACATCCTGTAGAACATAAGATCTTCCTAAGCAAACTGAAGTATCAAACATATAAAGTAAATTGCTGCTTTTCCTAGGCTTTACAGATGAAGAATGTAAGTTAATTAAAAGTAAGTTACTTAAAAAATTTTATTAAAATAATCAATTAAACACCTCCATAATCACAAAACAAAGTATGTAGGATACAGTTGCGAAAATGGAAATGCAGTATTTTTTTTTTAACCCATAGATTTTAAACATTTAGAGCTACTGTCATACTTATATGACAGGTAAGACAAATTACATCATACCCCAACTTCTTCACCCTCAAATGTGAAATATGATTCAATGCAACTCCAAAAACACTTTAAAATTTAGATCAGCTGTAAAACTCAGCTCTGCGATGTAGAAATGTCCCTAGCTGTGACTTATTGTCTCTGGGTGGTGTAAAGTGTCCTCGGGATTGGGAGGGACTGAAGGCTCAGCCGTCCTTCAGTGACACCTAGAGGTACGCAATGGTACGCAACTGCTGAGCATTGTGCAAAACTGGGGGTAATAGTTATATAGCACACTCACTGCAGCATTTCATTCAAGTGTGTGTGTGTGTGTGTGTGTGTGTGTGTGTGTGTGTGACCCTTCACCTCCCCTGCGGTGTCCCCTGGGCTTTCCTGCTCTGCCAATTTCCTCTCCAGTTCAGCCACTCGCTCCTCCAGCTTCTCCTTGACAGCTACTGATTGTTTCTTCAAGGATGTGTACTGAGAAAAAAAACAAACTGAGTGACTGCCCGTGTGTGTGTGTGTGTGTGTGTGTGTAAACACAGAAAACAGGGATGTAACCAGGAACACAAAAATCAGCAAAGAATCTCTCAATTAGGAATGAATGGCAGCTGTGTATCTAAACGAAACATGACGTCCTGAAAAAATGACATACTGACGCATGCATTCTCTGGCAATAGTGCAATGATAAACTGAATTAGCGGAGCAGGAGAGGGAAAGATAGCGATGGAGAGTGCTTGGACCAAACTGATGCCAAATCATCCCTCTTACCTTTTCCTGGAGGACTTGCACCTCCTCATTCTGCCCACGCTGTTGCAGCAAACTCTGTTCTTCTGAATCTCTTGACTGCTTCAGAGCTCCAAACTGTTTGTTTGAGAGACGACAATTAAGGGGAGTAACACGTCACCATATAATGATGGCAGGAAACTTTTCTTTTTCCAAGCTACAGTGCTTGAAGGGTGTCAGATTTCAGTAAGCCAAACTGAAGACTTTTAAGGACCTTTTTAATGCTACCTGGAATTGAATGTAGGACACCAGGAAATGTTTGTCAGAACCCTGTTCTGTATTAAAGAGTTGACATGCATGTGGGTCAAACCTAATATGACCTAAACCACCATCTCATGCAATGAATGTGTGGGAACGCTGGTAATCTGGGTGACCTTTTCCTGTAGCTGGACTAGCTTCCGTTCCAGAGCGTCCCTCTGCTCCACTAGTTCAGCCGTCTCTCGGCCGTGCTGCTGTTTAGCCGAGGCCAACGCCTGCTCACACTTCCCCTTCCACTCCTCCTCCAGCTCCACCTGCCGCTGAGACAACTGGAACACACACACAAAAATGTAAATGGCATGACCACGCACATGAGCACACATTCAACACACATCAAAACAGTGGTCCCGTGTAAAGCGTAACACTAACAGGGGTTAAAAATGTAGGCAGTTATGGAAGTGCAAGTTTGGAGCGGTTGAACTCTGGAGCATTTACTCCTTTAGTTGATTTGGCCAGGTGAGGACAATGACATTCAAACTTAATAATCACACCAACACCGCCTGAAAATGCATTTCAGTCCTCTTCCAAGTGAACTACAGTGTGGTTTGTTAGGAGTGAGAACGTAATCAAACCAACTGGAGAAAAAAAAAACCAAAACTCAACATTTTATGGGTATAAGGAGATGGATGTTGACATCTGATAGCCAGCAGTTCCTCGTGCTTGGAAAATCAAGCATAGCAAAATGAAAGCAAGGGCAAACGGCAGTCTGGACTGATGTTCATAATCAGATATTTCTTCATGTGTTCTTAACTGGTATGAACCCAGATCCCAGATCAAGTTAAAGCAAGTGGATGTTGGATTTGTTTCGACTTCCTTCCCACCGCCAAAATCTCTAACCTGGTTGGATGACAGTTCACCAAAAATCTGCCCAATAAATGATAAAATATTAGCCAACTTACATGACTTAAACAAGAGAAAAACAGGATAGGTAAATAAACATCAGCAAACGTCAACAAATAGGTACGTTATCTAGAACAAAGTATTCCGATTCATTTGTAGTTTGCCTCCCATACCCTCTGCACACACACACAACTAGATGTTTTAAAGGTACATTTCAACTGTGTTAAAGCTATTTTCTTATCTGATTATTTGATGCAATTCCCCCCTATCTCTAATAGGGTGAGAAAATTTTACTTATTTTATTGTTAGCTAGCTAAAATTATTAATTGGTTCTTCATCACTTCCCTGATCTAATTGCATGTTGCTAAACCACGCTGTATTTGTTCCTCCTGTTCCTCCAGCAGGTTTTCTATCAAATGCCAACTATGTCCAAGTTTTAAGTTGGAAATTGTCTACATCGCAACTATTTCAGTTGATGAAATCGTTCAAATTTGAGTAAGAACTAGTGAGGATTTACATTAAATTCAAAAGTAGGCTAGTTTTAAGTTTAACTGGTGCAACAGCCGCTTCCTTTCATGCTACCTGGTCGGATGCAGCGTTGTCGGTGTTGGTCCTGGCCTTGCGGAGCTGAGCTCGGAGGTTATCCAGTTCCTGCTGACTGCTCCTACGAAGCTCCTCCATCTCCTCGTCTCGACTCAGACGCTCGGCCTGCCACTTCTTCTTTCTCTCCAACAATGTCTGAAAGGGAGGGGAACCGGTTTGCTTGTCGGTATTTCCGGAATGAACACTAATCCCCAATATTTCTCAGGCCTTTTGCTGCAATTCCCAAACTTTTTGAGATTTTAATTGTCCATATTTTTCTCGACTTTCCCACACCTGTATTTTGCTCACTGCTAATAGATGACAGAGAGACAAACACATGAGGAATACCCACTCGTTCCAGACTTTCTTTATCCGTCTTCAGGTCCTGCAGCTCCTCCTCCATGCTGTTGACTTTCAGCTCCGTCTCTTTACGTTTCAGTTTCTCCGAGCGGTACTGAGCCTGGGCCCGCTCTGCTGCCTCCTTCAGTTCTTTAGCAACAAATGCATTAGGGTTAGACATTACATTACAGTCATTTAGCAGACGCGTTTATCTAAAGCGACATACAAAGGTGATCGAACACACAACCAGGGTCATCTATATCTGATATGACGGCTATGATGCAGTTTGATTGATTACATATTTATTAATACTACACTGTCTAGGGGAAGCCCTTAACTTGAACTGATTGGGTTCCACACAAGTATGCATGCACAATTGTTTGCTACAAGTATGTGTTGGTGCGTAGGCCTTCAAAAATCCCTATCGGTCAAACCCTGCACAGATAAACATGTTACAGTTTTGGTTACGTAAAGCTGAATGCCGTTTTGCACACTGCCCCACTACTATTTATGATGTACATCATCTTATCTCAAACGGCCTCTCTGAACAAGCATAACCACAACATTACAACAGCAGAACTGTAAATAATGTAAACTCAAGAATGTTGTTTATGCTGTGTGCATTTACTACACTGACTTTTCTATGAGCATTAACTGAGCCAATAACTTATAAATCATATATAAATCATGTCGTATCCTCGCGTTGTGTACTTTTTCCTATTTGTTTTGTAATATTAATAACTTAATAACCTCTTGTGTATTTTTTGACGTGCCTCAATACCAAAAAAGCTCACCACTCACCTTCCAGTTGTACTTCCAGGGCAGTGATGCGGTGGCAGTGGCTCTCTCCGTCCTGCAGAGCTGAGGTGAGTTTACTCTGCAGCTCCATGGCCTTCTGCTGGTGACAAGAGGCTTCCAGCTGCAACTGAGACAGCCGGGCCGTGGATGAGGCCAGATCATCCGTTAGACGGACCTGATGGAGGTAGAGAAGGAGAAAGAGAGAGGGGAGGGGAAAGGAGGAGAGGTACTGATGGTTGTCTGCGGTAAAAACCCAGATAGAGATACAAATGGTGACGGCCTGGATGAGAGATGAGTGACTATACTGGTGCTACTGGTTCAAGCAGCATGACCCTGTGGGAAGGAAATCGCAGGTGAGTGATGGCTGATGGAGAAGGAGAAAGGGGTGGGAGGAAGGAAAGAAAAAGTAGTTAAAATGTTAGTGAAGTATGATTTAAGCAAGATTGATGCCAGTGGTGGTGGTGGTCAGATCGAGGTCAAACAGTAGTTACAGAGGATTCTTAACATTTGTTTTAACCTGTTTGCCTTCACGTAGTCTGCTCCCTTTAGATGGTAACGGTTTAAAGCAGAAAGACCTGGTTTCTCCAGCTGAGGTTGAACTGATCTTACGTCAGACTCAATAAGGAGCTGTCTTTGATTTGTTTAGTCAAGATTTGAATAGATCTCTTGAACCTTCTGGACAAGTGCCTTTTGGAGCACTTATACAGGAGATTTTACTTTGTTCCCTTTTATGCATTGTTTTACTTTGCACTTAATGTGATTTTGACTGCATTCTGACTTTGTACAGTGTTGCTGGTCGGCAACTTTAATGTTTGTCTCGATGCTGCTTTCTTGGTCTGGTCTCCCATAAAAAAAAAAAAAAAAAAAACAACAGATTCTTAATCTCAGTGGGACTAAACCAGTTAAATAAAGGTTAAATAAAATAAAAGCGAATAAAACCTTTTTCCAAATACTATTTGACCCCAGTCTGATGGCAGTAGAGAGAGAAAACAGGCTCACCTGGCCTGAGCCCAGGTCCTGAGGCAGTGCATGCTGGGAAGAGAGAGCAGTAAATGCTTGATTTCCTCAGACCAACACAGCAGTGCAAACAACCAGGGAGGGTACAGTGGTCAAAGAGTGCAATCGTTATTGTTGGCATAAGGGTTGTAAAAGGATACAGACACAGGTTAAATGCAATTTCCTTGAAAGGTGAGAGTATAAAGCGCATTCTTAAAGCATGAAATTCAGATCACTTAGACAATCTTTAGTTAGTAATCCAAATTTACCACTTATCGTATTCAATCAGTAACAATTTATATAAATGTGAAAAAGGTCAAAGTTTCAAGTCTGTTATGTAACAATGCACATATGTTTTGTAGGGCCATTTGTCTGCTTATAGGTTGTGCAAATGATGCAGTCGTGCCTTGGTTGTAGAGTAAGGATAGCTGGGTATGTGCACCAAATGTCATTCATTCTAGCCTGTAGTGTGGAAAATATGTAATTGATTTTTTAAATTTTCATCTGTAATTGCAGTGCCCCCCCTTGGGACAATCAGGGCAATTTTGAAAATGCTGGAATGCAGTGCTGTATGCATCGAATTTTGTCAAAATTCAATCCACGGTGTCTGACTGTGCGTTAACACTGCGAGCAATCTGGTTGATGGGTTGCTCTAAACCAGGGGTGGGCAATCATGTGCCGTGGAAGGCCAAGAGTCTGCAGGGCCAAACACGACAGCGGGTGATTTCACTGATTAAAACAACGTCAACCAGAGAGGAGGAACTAATCAGGCAAATCACCTGCTGTCGTCTTTGGTTGGAGTGAAAACCTACTACAAAGTTTTGAACAGGCAAATCATGTAATTTTCGCTGCTTTGGTATTCCCATTCAAAACATGTTTTTATTAATTAAGTGAATTAGGGAGCACTAATAGACCATTTGCAGACACCCTGTTGGAAGACCACTGACTAATTAGTGGAAGACCAGCACCTCGTCATTAGAGAGGCCCGCTAGTGAACCTACATGAACACATGAAAAACTTGACTCTATGAGAGTCAATATAAGCAATATTATGACACCCATCTGATTAGTGCAACTCTAGTTGCCATTTTTGGGAAGTTTTGGGAAGTAACTTTACAGTCATGCTCATGACTGAGATCTTGTTAGCTAGCTAGGCTAGGTAGCGCTATTTAAATCAACAGCTGTGTAAACAAAACCGTGAAGCTTCTTTTGCGTTGCTAAGCAACAAAAGCAGTAGATGGTGTTGTGAATGCTAGCAATCATTCCAACAATTTTCTAAAGTTGAGTAAGATTTGTTGTTGAATCTTACGTGGATAGCAAGCTTTATATTTTGAAAGCTCTACCTAGTTAAAATGATCCACCAGATATGAAATGATCTGAGCAGACCCTGCACTGATTCTGTCTGCCTTGACGTCTTTGCGATTGATTGAGGCTATCCATAGTAGTCTTCTTTTTTCAGGTAATTGCTTGGGTTTTTTTTTTGGAAGTCTATAAAACTTCTCTTTGACATTTTTCCTGCCTTATTGGAGCAGCAAACCACACACAAAAGTTGACCATGGTGTTGACAGCAGCAAGTTGGACTAGGCACTGGAATTACATGGTGGTGTCCCAACATGGCCGCGAAGGGCCTCTAGAATGCTGCTGCTAGAATACTCTACTAGGTAGCAATAATCTAAAATAAACAGAAAAAAAAAATAACTCAATACAATTACATCTGAGCTTACCATCGACCCCAACAATGGACGCAAGAGTCTCCAACTATCATTTTTGAGATTTTCAAATAAAAGCTGTAGAGAACTATAATAATAATAATAATAATAATACATCTAATTTATATAGCGCTTTTCACAGTACCCAAAGATGCTTTACAATAAATGGGAAGAACTGGGAAGCTTTGAATGACTGTAATCAACTTCTCATCCATTTTGCACTTGAGAGGCAGAATTATTATTCATGAAACTAAATCACATCAGTAGGGAAACAAGAAAGTGTGGAAATCTGATTGGCTGTTGATGGTCGCAAAAAGTTCAGCTGTGGCCAACTTTTCCCGGCCGACAAGCTTGTTGACCGTCCGCACATCGGCCAAGTTTCCCTGGTCGAACGGATGGACTTCCACTAACTTGGACGGACAAACAAATGAACAAACGGAGACCGATCCATATTCCCCAACCCTGTCTGCAATTTTCATCACAGGGGACAACTAATCACCTTATCTTGCTCAGCTTGCAGTAGTCTTGATTGATTGTGTTCACTGGAGGACTTGAGAGAGTCATTCCTCTGTTCCATCAGCAGGTTGCTCTGCTCCATACACCTGGACAACAGCAGCAGGACTGCATTAGACCAGGCCCCAGCATATTCCACATTTAAAACTGACAAACATTTCTTGTTTTTTTAGTTTCTTGACAGGATTTGACGATTATGGTTGAAGTTCAGTATGATGTATTTGATATTTACAAGGAAATATCACTGTCAACCAAGCTATATCACATCACAGCCAAGAAATGTTCATATTTCCCAGACATTTTTGTGCCATTCCCAATTTTTCAAAACGTGGACTTTGCCAAAATAATTTTCCAGTCTGTCCAGATGTGTGTCGGAACTCTGATTAGACTGACAGATTGACGAAATATCAGCTAGGGCTGGGTTATGTTCTGTTATGGATGTTATGGATCTGTTATGGTGGGGTTTTTTTGTTTGTTTTTTTTAAATGTATTGGTTTTTAATCCAGTAAATAACATATTTGCAAACTGCAGCATGATTATAAAGAATTCAAAATGGAAAACCGCATCTTTAACATGAAAGATTTAAGACTTAACATAACATATACCTATGTTTGCTAGGGGAATTTATCCGACGTGCCTTCAATTACCATGAGTGCATACATTCCTAGCATAGGAGCGCCCAGTGGGAATGATGGTAGGATGAGATATTCTGGCCTTTCATGAGCCATGGTATCAACTACCATGACATTTTCCTGGGACTGACCTCTGGTTCTGGTTGATGAGCTCCCCAATCTTGCGGTTTTGCTCCTCAATACGAGAGCTCTTCTCAAACACTTCCTTCTTTAAACATTCGTTTTCCTGGGAAACAAAATAAGAGTTTTGTAAATACCTAATGACCCCAGGGTGCAAGAAAATAGTTGAGGAAAAAGCGTGTTTGCTGGAGCCTCCAGAAAATGCTGTATACTGTATTATTCTGTATTGTACCTGGATAATTCTTTGAATGTTGTGCATGATCATGGAGGTTTCCATTGACATACTAGACATGCCCATAGAAAGATTTCCGTGCCTTTGAAGGTCATCCATCTGTTGAAAACAAAAAGGAGGTGGGAACCAGACGCATCTGGTCGCTCTTGAAATATTATGTCAAAGCTACAGAATAGATATGTACCTTTGAGGCCAACAGATCCACTTTATCTGCTACTTTTCCAACAGCTAATCGGATTTCTGTGTTGTGCTGCCGGGCCTCAGTCATCAAGAAGGAAGTGACATCACCAGAGCCTAGGGGAAATAACACAATCAGAATCAGAGTACGCCATAGTAAAAGTCTCATAATGTTTACATTCAATGATAGGGTTTAAATAACGCTTTCATGTTCTAATTTAAAATCAAAAAATGGAAAATTGAATGCAGTATTCTAAAATTTCAGTTTGTTTGGATAAATGCAAAATCTTGATTATAGATTGCTTTTTTTTGCAGTTTTCCAAATTTTGTATTTTCAGAAAAGTTTAAATACTGCTCTTGGACACTAAACTATTTCATGCAAAAAAGCCTAGGCGAGACAATGGGTCGGACTATATGTCCCACCGACCAATAAAAGGCAAGTCCAGCCATTGCTTGGGCCTTCCTTCTCCATGCCAATCAACCCGTGATTGTTAAAATGAAAAACACCCCCGTGTCTGAAACCAATAATTCAATTTTCATTCATTCAGACAAAAAAAAAAGATTTACATGTTACGCAGGCCTGACTGTTAGCAATGATTTAATTTCATGACTTCAAAAATATTCTGCAAAGACATTCTGAATAAAGATGATAGACAGACTGGTTTGAACATATTGGTTTTACAACAAATGAATTGAAAACAGTCTTACCCATGTATGGGACAGTTTGTGTTGGGTAGACCTGGCCAACAGGCTGCAGTTGAGAGGGAGCCATAGAAGTCTGTGTGTACGAGTAAGGCTATGAAACAAGAGCCGATACCAAATTTGAGACCATTCTGTTATTTCATGATCCAATGTTAAGTCGACTACACAAGGGAAAATGTGTAGAGCTCTCACCTGAAAGGCATGAGTGTTGCCTGGCATCCCAGGCTGTGGGGCAACAGCGGTCATAACAGGAAGTAAGGCAGAAGGCTGAACTGTGTGAGGATGAGGAAGCGCTGCAGGAAAAGCAAAGGGAAGTAACAGACAACTTAGGCTGGGAACACACATACATGACCGAACACACTGATTGTACTTAACACGCTTAACAACTAGCATTCGCAGGTTTCCAGATTTGAGTCATACAATGCAAACAATGAAATGATGGTGATGGTCCCGACTGGATCTGGAGGTGAGAGATTAAAGTCCTGAACCCTCACACACATTACAAGATCATCTTTATGATCACCCCAAACCGGCTCCAATCTGGAAAATCAGTCGTGACGCAAAATTGTGGCTATAATCGGCCTGAAAGTCATGCAGTCCCCAGCTTTAATGACATTGTTCCATGGAACTGTGTCCAAAGAAATCCTAAGCCACGGGAATGCATGTGAGCAGGCCTGTTGGTACAGTATGTTTAGGGAGTTCACAGTACCCACACACACCGAGTTTACCTTGCACTGGGCCTGAAGCAGCAGCGGAGATCTGCACTGGAGATGGAGCAGCAGGCCGATCCTTCACTCTGGAAACACTGGTGTCCTGGAGGGAGACACGCAGTAGCATCGCTCAACAATGACACTAGAAGTGTATACCGAATATGAAGGCGACAAAAGTCTAACTTAATGGCTGTTCATTGAAGGCCTCGAGGCAAGAAAAACTAGAAAGATTGAAAGGGTCTGACTTTTGATATCTACTGTACATAGTATAGGATTCTCCCATCTCACCTCAAGCTCAGAGTCACTGGATTCTGGCTGGCTGGCCGCCCCTGTCAGGAAGGGCAACATGGGCTGACCCATCTTTGCCATGCGAGAGATCAGCTTGGCTTTGGTGACATCGGGATTCTGGAGTTTGAAAAAGAATGGCCAGCTTCCATCATTACAGCTGCAATGATGCATTATCTGAATACAATTATTCATTGTATTTCAAAGCACTTCATTAAAAAGAAGTAGGACAAAACATAGGGGGCACTTACTGCCAACTGTTCACTGAGCGAGTTCGACTTTGCACGAAGTGGTGGCTCCCTGAAAAAGAAAAGGTCAGAGCCAAAACAGCTGGCATGACAAAATGAATCAAGGATAATGCTGTTAACTATTTCCTGAGGCTTTAGGTCTCACCCTGGTCTGCCTGGGCCTGAGGCAGTCGTCTGTGCTGGGAGCTCTGAGGCCAGGTTCTCCATACTGGGGGCTGGGGATGGGGCAGCAGAGTCTCTGGAGCCGGCACTAGCCCGATCAGACCCACTGTCCTTGGCAAACTTCACCTGAAGCAGAAAACAGACAGCTGAAAGGACGGAACCCTAAATGTAAAAAACTTACCCAAAAATGTATTTCATAAAATAAGCTACAGACTAGGTGCTATCTGATCTTAAAGCGAGGGCTTCACATTTCACATTTTTTTATTTTAGGCATTTAGATGACACAGTTATCCAGAGCGACATATAATGACCCCCCTTTTCACCTGT
This sequence comes from Monocentris japonica, assembly GCA_900323365.1. Classification (NCBI taxonomy): domain Eukaryota; kingdom Metazoa; phylum Chordata; class Actinopteri; order Trachichthyiformes; family Monocentridae; genus Monocentris; species Monocentris japonica. Next base: position 11,335 of record OOFE01013402.1, read on the forward strand.
TTTAACTTGCGTCCTGACAGACAGCAAGCAGCTTGGACAGTAACATACATGTTTAAAATGGATTGTCAGAATGGATGGGGAACAAGTGAGATGATGTGTTTACTGTCAATTTTAAAAAGGACAGGGCAGCAAACTATTTTGTTGTAGTTGGAAATTGATAAAATTGATTGTGGAAGGAAGTGACATTTGTGGAAAGTGAATGAGAAATCTGACTTTCATGTGTATAGCTGATAAGATTGGGTGATTGGATGAATACATTTGGGATTGGCGACAGACTGAATCCATCACAGACAGAAATTCTTTACTGTTTTTTTTGCCAATTTAAATTAAACCCTGATATTTGGTCATTTAAAATGAAGCCTAGTGCAAGACACACAACACCTCACCTTCAATGTGAAACCCTAAGAAATCCAAAATTCCATTATATATGCATTTATTTTCGTTGCGCCCAAAGCCATGTTGAACACAGGATCTGTCTGCAACATCTGCTTATAAAACGTGACATTGCAACCAATGAGGAGAATTTCATTTGGGGAATATCACATTGTGCGAGTACAGTTAAATGTTACTAACTTTAAAGCCATAATATCAGAATATGCCATCTGAAAAGTTGGTATTTAGCTCTGTTAGCAAGTAGCACCTAACTTTGCACTGCCTTCCTTGCCTTCCTCCCTGTATCGACTGGTATAGCGTTGTTCTATCAGTCCGTATATTAATGGTTTACCTGAAATTTGCCCACCTGGTGTAAATTGCCAGATGTATGCTGACGATACAGCTATTTATGCCCACGCTGAAAATAAGAGGCAAGCTGCACAAAAACCTTCAGCCACTATGGTTAATGTTTCGAACTAGCTGATAAACTCATCTCTGCATCTTAAGTTTGGCAAAACTGTTTGCATGTTTTTGTCATAGACAGCGATTAGTAATGTAGACCCAGATGTCTTAGTGGCAGGGAAGAAGCTTGAAGTAGTACATGAGTTTAAATATTTAGGTATAACAATTGATTCACAGCTCACCTTCAAAAAAACAAGTTAAAAAAAAAGTTGTAAATAGAATCAATTGAAAGTTGTAGTTCTGTAAATACATTAAAACCAATTGAGACTGTCTTCAAGCAAGCATTAAAAGTTTGAGATAAGAAGCCAAACACACATCATCACTGTGATTTTTTAATGAAATACAATCTTTTAAGCTGGGAAAATTTGATAAAACTTACAGATATTTTACTTGTATTTAAAACTTTTAATAGCCCCCCACCCCTCTACTCAGTGAACTCATGAAGATCATTACAACTCTTAGATCATTTTCAAAACATGCTAAAGAGTGATTATTGGATTATCAAACATGCACTCATATCATAACATAAACATTAGTCCAGTTTTCCTTCCTGTGATGAATGTTGTGATGTTACATTATTTGTCAAATGATGCATGAGATGCTGTATGTGATGTACTGTATGTGCCACATGCTTTCTCTGCGGACGATGGATTGGTCTTGCTGGGGATTATGCTTGCTTTTATGGCCACCTGCATTTAATTTGCTGATTTTTCAACTACATTATTTGTACTGTATGTGCTACTGTTTGGTTAGGTTTTTTTTTTAACATTTTGCTGGCGACTATGCTTGCTTTTATGTTCATGCTTGCTTTTATGTTCACTTGCATTTGTTCATTTTTTAACGAACATGTCTGTGCTATTATTTGTATTGTATGTGCTTGTGTTTGTCATGTTTTTTTAACCTTCTTTTAATCCATCAACCTGCCCAGGGACTGCAGATGAAAATTTTCCCTGTGGCCAATATAAACTAACTAAATAGCCCTGACAACTAAATAAATAAATAAATACAACAAGTGTGAACGTTATTTATGTAGGTATTTAAGTTGACTAACATTTCCTGTGGGAAACACTGACACTCAAATGGGTAAGTACACACACGGACAACAACTACACTTTATATGTATTCCGTGCCTAAACACATCTGACATTTCCCAGAGCGTTCCTGTGCAGGTTTGTCCAATTTGAATGTCTTGTGCTACTGCTCCCTATTGGGAATTCAGTGGAAAGTGTAATTGACCTGATACTTGCTCATAATTTTTTTCTTGACAGCGGGGATTTAGTACTATACAACAATATACACAACAGTAAAAATAATGTGTGTATGTGTGTGTGTCTGCCTGTCGGTGTCTGGTGGGGTCAATATTAAGGAGATCAAGCATCAGATGTTACAGCTCCCCTTATAGCAGTCAGACAGCAGAATGATCATGTATGACAGAAAAATGGTAGGTGATGCAGTAAGAGCCGAGGAAGGAGCGAGGTAGAAAGTATTTGTTGTTTCTCGTGGGGCGTTACCCGTCGGAGTTCTGCCTCAAAAACAAGTGTGCTGTCAGCCGGGATGCGGTTGGCGACTCCCTTGGATCCATAGGCCAGATTGGGTGGGATGACCATGAGACGACGGCCTGCCTTCTTCATCCCCAGCATCCCTTCCTCCCAGCCCTGTTCACAGATGGAGGAGAAAGGAGGAGAGTGAGAGAATAATAATCACAAGGCTATACTATATGCTACACATACCAAAATGCATCATCCCTCAAAGTTCTGTCAAAATCAAATCAGTGGTGATATCACAGTTGAGTTTAATTATAGCACCACCATTACGCCAATCACTGCAATTTTTTGAACGCCAGAAAATGGAATGAAGATGCATCATCTCAACATGTTTTGTCAAACCCAGATAAATGGTGCCTGAGAAATCAGTTTTCACATTTGACAGATGGATGAACACACCCTTTGATGGTAAGGCACTTTCTTTTTTTTTTTTTTTTAAATACACTTTGCAAAGTGCTTTTACAAGCAAATAAAAGCAAATATAATACTAATTTAAAACAAGTAAAAATAAGAATACATCACTGGATAAAAAGATCGGAGAAAGTAAAAACAATATAATATAAAACATACAGAGAAATAAAAACACCTCTTGAAGAATAAGTAAATAATAAATAAATTGTTAAGTAAATAAATTGGAGCTGCTATTCAGAACAGGTGGCCAAATATGTATTAGCAAAATTAATCTTTATATCAATAGGTCATTAAGAACAAGACTGACTCACTTTAATCACTTTTCCAGCTCCGAGTTTCAGTCGTAGCAGTTTGTCTTTGTTCTGGTTGGAGTCGAACACCTAAAAATGAAACTTAAGATTGAAAGAGTGTTGCGGCATTGTGTCCACAAGATTCACTAGGTCAAGGAGACAAGAATATACACAGCAGCAAAGAAACCTGTCTAATGGTAAAAATAATGGCAGTGGTTAACCTGTCCGAGGGCGTGGTTCTGCAGGAGCCAGCCTGTATACACCACCTCCAGGGAATCTCCGTTCTCCACTGCCTGTCCCTCCCCCAGACTCAGTTCTTGAACCACCACGGCGTCCAACGAGGGCGTGCTGTTCACTTTCGCCACACATACCTTATGCACATCAGAAGAAAATAGCTTTTATCCAAAGTAGGATTTGACCAATATGGGTTTTATTGGATTTTTGGATTAACACTGTCGATAAACGATATTTTGTGCCAATATTCAATCACTTTAAATTGGACCATTTTCATGCTCAAAGAACCATCATGGGGCACTAAAACTGTCTGTCCTGTCTTTTAGATGGCTTGGCAGCTCCTGAAGGCAGGGTGAGGCAGGTTCCATTACAGACTGACACCCTCCCGCACACTGGAATAATTTAGAATCTTACTTTTAATACAAGGACCAATATTAGCCTGATACACTATATGGCCAAAAGTCAGTGGACACCCCGACTAATGATTGAGTTCAGGTGTTTCAGCCACACCCATTGCTAACAGGTGCATAAAATCCAGCACATAGCCATGAAATCTCCATAGACAAACATTTAGAATGGGTCATAAAGAGCTCAGTGACTTTAAATAGGATGCCACCTTTGCCACAAGTCAGTTCGTGAAATTTCTGCCGTACTAGATGTGCCCCAGTCAACTCTAAGTGCTATTATTGTGAAGTGGAAGCGCCTAGGAGCAACAACAGCTCAGCCATCTTACAGAGTAGAGCCAACGAGTGCTGAAGTGCGTAGCGTGTAAAAATCGCCAATCATCTGTGGCAGCACCCACTACAGAGTTCCAAACTGCCTCTGGAAGCAACATCAGCACAAGAACTGTGTGTCGGGAGCTTCATGAAATGGGTTTCCATGGCCGAGCAGCTTCACGCAAGCTTCACATCACCATGCGCAATGCCAAGCGTCGGCTGGAGTGGTGTAAAGCACGCCGCAACTGGACTCTGGAGCAGTGGAAACGTGTTCTTTGGCGTGATGAATCACGCTTCGCTATCTGGCAGTCTGATGGACGAATCTGGGTTG
>OOFE01013403.1:3456-15400 GCA_900323365.1 Monocentris japonica
TGCATGTGTGTGTGGTGTAATAGGTTGTGTGTGTATAAATCTAGTCAGGGGTATGCGAAAAAAGCATTTCACTGCATGTATGTGTATGTGACAAATAAAGTTCCTTACTGTTGTATCTTAGCAACAGCTGAATTCACAGAGAAAGTCTTGAATCAGCTAATTAAATGCATCATAACATATTTTCTCATGAAACACATTTATAATACACTATTATTAGACTGACTCTGCGTTGAAGTTTGCCTAGACAGGTGTTTGTCCTGTCTTTCATGTCAGCTTTTCATTATCATCTCACTAGAAACAGCATCTCCAGCCACAGTGAGCATTAGAATATTTGGCAACGGGTCTGGCATCTCATGAACAGATAACTTAAAGGTTACAAACAGAGACGGGAATCAAGCCGTCATCTCAAATAGAGGCCTGGCTTGCATTTAGTACTTTAGTTGCCAGCGTGCCAAATGCTAAATAGAAATACTGGATCTTCTTCTTCTCTGATGTTAATTATTGTTTGTGGCTTCAAAGCGTTTTCTGTTGTGCTGTTGGTGTTTAATGCTGCTGGCTAAATGCCAATCAAGCTCAGCTCTCCTGTGCTGCTATCAGAAGCCTGTCTCGACCAATCAAAATGTCTCACTCTTTAGCAGACAAAAGTGATGTGGGAAGTAGGAAGTCAGCGTTTCCTGCGGTGGGGGAGTTATTTTTGGACTCCGCAAAAAAAAAAAAAAAAACGACTAGAAAAATGCATGTGATATTACATTTCCGACTCAGGAGGAGAATGAAGGGGAGCAAGAGCGAGGGGGAGAAAAAGAGGGGAGGAGATATATTGATGTGTGAGAAAGGCTTGGGGAGCAAGGCAGAGTGAATGGAGAGAAAAAAAAAGAGGAGATGAGAGAAAAAGAAAGAGAGGGAGAGACAGTCACACTTGGTTTGCCTCATCTCTGGGCGTATCATCTGGCTTGCAGGGGGAAAATTACTGTACCAGTCCCCCAAGGGCCAGAGTGACTTCCTTAACCACTTTAATAAACTGGAAGACTGTGATTGCCCAGACAGTGCTGCTGTCAGCGTGTTAATTAGACACAGTGCTTTATCAGAGCTGGCCACTCATGAACCAACCAAGCATATTATCATAAATGGTTTACTATCAGCCTGCTCAGGACAGCAAACCGAAGCATATAATCTAAAACCGTTGTCATTTGGCCAAATTATCTGTTACTGGTATGAAAAAGAGTTAAAATCACATAGCGTTGTCTATATATTGTGCAATGCGTACAACATGCCAACATTAAAACCGCTTGTGTTTCGAAGAATGCATTTCAACGTAGATTTGCGCAGATTTATGCAACCCTCCTTCCAAAAACAGCCCTCCGACTCAGTACTCAACGGATCCCAATTACTGCTCAGTGTGCAAGTTTGTTTACTGTGCTGGTGATTTATAACCTGCAAATGTTTTGCCACATCTGCTAATGAGCATACTGTATGTTTAATCCCCAAATGAATTATCACACTATAATTCATATAATGGTAAATGTAACGGTGAATTACATTTAATTGTAATTCACCGTTCTATGGGCATAATTCAGACTCTGCAAAGCTGACCATTTGTGTCACAGTTCCCCATGTTGCTATTCCGAGAGAGCTGTAATCCAGGTGCAAGGTGCTTATTTTCTAATGATAAACTATGCTATGTATCATAATAGTGTGTCATTTGCAGTCAGGCAGAGCATTTTATGCAATATGCATGGAAAAATGTTTCCACGTAAGGCTCTTGTGCACTTGCAGCAATAACTTAATAATCTAAAAAGCCCGCTGTACTGACAACATCACAACGGCTAACAAAGAGGATAAACTGAAGATGTTTTCCATTATACAATTTCAAAACCAGAATGCACTTAGTAGAACATATATAAAGTAACTGCTGCTTTTAAGTGAAGGCCTGGTTTGTAAATATGCAATTTTAAGCCTTTAATGCAGACTGAACATTGCAAAGGAGAAACATAATAATGTCTAGGGTGATATTACATTAGATCGCATCAGACCAATCAGCAAGGTTTGTTGACACACGATCCTTATCATGGTAGACACTGCAAATCAAAACAGTGAGCTGTGTATTTCATTCCTTCATTTTTACCCTGCTTTGGAACACCTAAAGTGATACGGCATGTATATACAGCTTGCAGCTACTTCATATCGTAACAGATACAGTCATCCTCTGCAAACCCAAGAATATGCAATGGGGGGTTGAGCAATAGCAACAGAGTTTATTCACCCTGAAGACAGTAGATATAATAATCACCTCCAGTTGAAACTAGGCTATTGAATAAGTCATGAGCAATGGGTGTGTGTCATCAACATGAGGAAACCATAGGCTAACTCTGAGAGGGATTCATACTGCTCCCCTTTCATCTTTTATGTGCAACTCCGTCCTTGGGCGATTTAAAATCCGCCTCATTCACATCTTGATAACGAGGGAGGGAAAACCTCTGCATCCATCTCAAGTGAGTTGTTTTCCGCTTGGAATGTGCACGGCAATGACGTAACATCAAGTGGCCAGAAAATGTCTAGCTCACATATTCCTCTACCTTAGAGACAGACGATGGCTGGTTGGTGTTCAGAAGATGTCGCAGCCTGGAATCATCCCAGAGCTTTGACGAAGCATGCTGACATTAAGCGGTACATCTTTAGCATGTTTAACATCAAGTGACAAATGTTGTTGCTTTATATATCAATGGAAAGCCAGCAACAGTGGCTAATTTGAGACATATCACTACGTTTTTTTTTCACCTTTCCCCAGTATCTTTCTGCATTCATATTTAGAAATCCAGGCCTGTTCATAATTACTCCTCAAAATGAGACAGAATGAGCCTTTGGACCCTAAAGGGAGACAGTTTTGCACTGAGACTAATCCAGAATGTGGGAGGGTTGCACAATACAGGAAAGATAACAGCAGAGATGTGAAGTAGTGAGGAAGTGGCCTGGGAAATTAAAGGGAGAATGAAATCCATTGAAGTCCACCAGAGCAACAAGGTGATGAGGGTTGAGGGGATGGGGAGCAGGGCGTGTCTTAATGCCAATTAGGAGATCTTTTCTCAGAATTACGACATCATTTCTCGTTATTATGTGATAAGGACCTTGTTATTATGAAAAAAGATGTCATTATTTTGAGAAAAAATTTTGAAATTATGAGATAAAGTAATTATGAGAAAAGGACCACATTGTTTTGAGAAAAGGATCTTATGAGATAAAGATCTCATAGTTGACATATTGAGGGGCATTGAAGCAGGCAGGCAGGCTCGAGATAGATGAAAAGGCCACGATGATGTGGATGTTTGATTTAATGGAGTTTTATTTCCATCTTGGTTTAAGGCATCGGGAGATATTAGCCTCTTTGAGTAATATAAATAGTTTTGTCATTAGTTTATCCACTTTGCGCGAGCATCTTGAGACTTTCGGGTTGTTCAGGCGGAAAGCATACTCTGATCTACTTAATGTTGCGCTATTCCTTCAGGATCAATTGAACCAATATGGCACGCTTCACGGATAGAAAGTCATGCATCTGAAATAAATCTTTATCTGAATCTTTCTGTCATAATTACGAGATCACATAATAGTGAGAAAAGATGTCATAATTACAAAATAACGTAATCTTTTCTCATAATAACAAGGCCGTTATCACACAATAATGAGGAAAGATGTGGTAATTCTGAGATAAGATCTCATAATTACAAGAAAACAGGCAGAATTTATTTGAGCGCAATGCAGTTCTGTACAAGAGTGCCATTGAGTAAGGAGGCCAAATCAGCACCGACTGTACATCTCATCCTCAGCTTCACCCCCATATTAATTTCCTTGAAAGGTAAACACCAACACAAAATCCCTGGTTCTTACTGATTGGACAAGGAGGAACTGGATCTTAATGGACTGAGGATGGTACACATCTCTATGTTTTAATTTAGGTGTGATTGGCTTTATGTGCTTCAAAACTGCAATCTCACATTTGCTTTCAATATATGTCTTTTTTGCACCAAATCTCGGCCTCATTAAAGGTCTTCAAATCCCAACATACCACCCCCCATTACTGGACATGACTTTCACTTCAAATCAAATTGCCAAGTAGTAGGAATGTGCCTTTCACTATAAGAGCAATGCAGAGCCTCCATCTTCTCCCAGTGAGTCAGCTTCTGGTTACCTGTTGTCACAGCCACAAAATTTGATGTCAACATGTATAATGTTGAGGATGATGAGGGAATGAGGGAAAAATAATAATAATAAAAATAAAATAATAATAATCCTAGTAAAATACAACATAACATTGACCCAAGGCAAGAATAAGTTTGATATACAGTGGGTGGCACTGCACTCAATTCATTAAAACAGACATCGTTCTCAAGCATAATCAAGAACAGATGTAAAGCAGAAAGAGGAGACTAATTCAGATACATACCCAAAGCAAGGTGCAGACTCATAGAAACTAGAACATAACAGGGGAAAAGAAAGTCGCACACTCTTAAACCTCTCCTCCAGTATCACACCTTTCAAATTTCTAAACCTCTCATTTCAAAAAGTGATGTCTGATTATTTCCACCAATCACAGTCCCCGTCAAAACGAGGAGAATTGATACAATTGCAAGTTTAGTAAACAACATTATATTTGCCATAGGAAATGTTAGGGAGGATGTGCTCTTGACTTTGGAGGAGTGACAAAAGCAGTGTTTGACTTCAGATAATATAGTGCTGATATGGATTTTAAAAGAGAACATGACACTTGACTGTGTACTCTGAGATGGAGGAAGTAGGAGTGCTGTTGCCTGTGTATATACTGTAGGTGATTATCAAACCAAAGTCGATATTTGTGCCCTTGTGGAGAACGAGTTTCCCAAATTGTCTTGGCGAGAACAAACTTCTCAAGAAAGCAAGCACAGAGAAGCATTTTTCCTTGGGCTGTGTGCTGATCGTTTTCCCGCCTGTTTCAACAGGCTGTTGCACTGTTCGGACGTGATGCGTCGTTCTCACAATGATTCTTGTGGCTTCCCGTTCGTTCTCGACGGCCAAGTCCCCGTCTGATGCATCAACAGCTAGCAGGTAAACTTCCAGGATCTTTATCCGTCCTCCATCCTTGCATTCTTTTGTTTTGGAATCGTACTTTGGCCATTAGATACTACATCAAACACGTCAAAGAGGGCACATGAAGGCACAGTAACGCAAATTGAGAAAGACCCCTTGTGTGTGTTGCAACGGAACAGGGTAGGAAGAGGTGATGGATGGAAGAGGTTCCTGCAGTACCAGCTAAGGAGTTTATCTGGTGATTTAAAAGGGCCTACGAAGGAACCCTACGGCATGCCTTGTATGAGAGGCCAGAGTAAAGGCAGATAAACTACTGGGATATACTGTACACAGGGGTTAAACAAATTCTGAAGCCATGCTGCCTGTGGGAAAGGCAAGTGTAATTTAATTTGTCGGGTAGACTGCACTACATACAATATACTACAGATAATAAATTCCTTTTGCAAGACACTCATTCAAGCAAGACACTCATTCATGTAAATCTCCCTCTCCATTACAGCCTCTGCTAGACAAAGGCATTATCATCAGCGTACAGGCATAAAAGGTACTGCAGGGCCCTGGGCTGTGATGAATCTTAGTAATTAACGCGGTGTGATGGCACCAATACTCACACGAATGCAGCATCTGAAGTGTGAATATGACTGTCTACTTTTATATCTGGTCTCAGATAATTCCAAGACACTTACAAATAGTTTATCTTAATGGAATAGCTACATTGTCACAAAAGTCAAAATTGGGCTGCTCCAGGCAAAATATCATAAAAATGTAATTCCCTTTGGAGCACGGCTTACGTGACTTCTTGATATGTCCAATAATATCCTAACCACCACATAATCAAACAATCAAGCAGTAATTATAATGCAAGACAATAGCAAGACAACTCTTTGTCTTTACAGCCCTAAAACAAGCATCACGCTCAATGCCCCATGAAACAATAACCCACACTTCAATACCTAATCAGTCATAAACATTAATTGTGGCATCTTTCATTTGACATAAACTGTAATTGAGCATAGCAATGGGTTTATGATGAGGGGCTGAGAAAGAGGGTTATACATTTTGCTTTTCTATTCTCTCTATTCTATTCTGTTTTCAGTTTCTGTTTTCCGGATGCCAGGATTACGTAAAAGCGGAGTCCCTTTTTGTTGAAGCCCAGCATCGCTGCGTTCTCTGATTCAATGAGCGGCAGAATCTGCAGTGGCTCAGTCTGAGGAGCTAGCCCAGTTCCCTTGCATGGGAGATGCTGCCTCTGTCCTGTCAAATTCAAATGCATCCCTCCCCAGCTCTCCCACACTCCTCTCAAGCCTGCTCCTCACAGGCTGGGAGGATGAGACATGATCTCACCCTGGTAGGTGATGACATTGACAGGAGCAGCCAGTCCCTCGGATATGTATAAACCAAGTAGAAGCAAAGGCTATCTGCAGCTGGGGGTGGGGCCTGGGGGATGGAGGATGATCCTCTAGACTAGTCAGCACCAACATGTCTACTTATGGCCAGATGATGTGATGTGATGTCTAGTTTAGCCATGTAGACAAGACATGCACTGGATTCATATCCTTTGGGGATGAATAGTGTTGAATTTACATCGTTCATGTAATCTTAGTCACTTAAATTGTAATCGTTTATATTTGCCACTTTTCACTTATTACAATATTTAATTTGATTCAAATTGATTCCACAGTTTTAGTAGATTTTAATTTCAGATTATTGCTGGAGGCCATAAAAAAGGCCCAGCATTTGCAGCAACTTTTGCTAGGAAAGTACCTTTTTTCATCAAACGTAATCTAATTTTCTTGATATGATAAGTAGCAACAAAGATTTCAAATTAAATCTAACTAGTAGGGCTTTAGGGAGAGTATAAAGTCTAAAGATGTCTGGAGGCATACTAGAAATATCCTTAAAATAAAAGAGTCAGCTCTAGTCAAGTGGGACTCTGTCACAACAGTTTGTACTTGGAATAAAATGTGGAGTAAAACCTTTTTCAAATGATTCATATGACATTTTGTTTGGCCTGGAAATATAAGGGCTTCATTAAACTTCTGTTAAAATTCATTCAGAGCAGGGCCATACAGATCGACGCGATGCTCTGTGAACTGTATTCCCTCGTCTAGCAGAAATAACGAGAGGCATAGATCCAGCTTGGAGAAGAGTTTGTTTATAGGCGGAGGAATTTCACTCTGAGCAGACCACAGGGCCTCACCTCTAAAAAAATGAATCAGTTTTGCTTTGCTTTTCACCACGGGTAAAATTATTTCAATCATGATTGATGATCTGTTGTACCTAGGAGAGCATTAATGAGAGATGGAACGGGAATGTGATTTCAGTGGGTTTTAATATCTTGCAGAGGATATGGTTGGTACTACAGATGGTAAACTGTTTCGGGGTTGGCATGATTTATCAAGGTGAAATTGGATGAGGAATCATGCAATTTTAATTGGTGAGGGGTTAATAAAAGTGGACACATATAAAGTGCAAAGGCTGAATATGAACTGCATTTGCACCAATGAGAATAGGAGCGTGTGCTTTCACAGGGGGGCTATTTTTAAACCATGACGTCTAATCGTAAGCATGGGGTAGCTTCCCTTTTTGACGGTGGTTGGTTTTTGACTGGAGTCAGCACCTCTGTTTCAGATCACATGGATTACAGGCCAAGAGTGAACAATGTGTGCTGGGCTCTGGCACAGACACGCGTCAGTACTGCTTGTGCATTTCATCCATCCATGCTGGCAGCCGGTCTATCGTTCACACACCGAAGTAAGCACACACCTTCCAACCCCATCACCGAAGCTTTTGCTTTTGGACACATGATACTACTACCAGTGCCATACAACACCCAACCACACCACACATATACATAGACACACACACACGCAAACACACATACCTGTGCGCACACACCGGTGTAGCTCCTCACTTCACCACCACGGTCATCGCTCCATAGTGTCATTGATTTTGTGGAAATCACACCTCCATCATTCTCGCTGTGGCTGTACGGTGTCATCATTCCAGACATGGAGAAATGTTGACAGCATGCCAGTCAGTTTGCCATTGTGCTCTTAGCAATAGCCACTTCAGCTTCAGCTGCTGTGGGGGGTGAAGTGTCACTTGACTACCTTGGTTAAGAGCATCTATTGTCAGGGCTGCTAGTTTTTGTTTTATGCTTTTTTTTCTTTTTTTTTTCCTAGTTTTTATTTTATGTGTTTTGCAAACTTCTTTGCTATTGCTGTGATTTTTAAAGGGATCAAAAAAAGGTAGGCCTACATGGAACCAAATTAGTAAGCTATCTCTGCTATCTGGTACCTTACGTACTCTGGACCATTCCCACCCCCTTCACACTATCAGTACTACATAATTTAGCGTCTACATTTTCTGTGTTCCCTTGTGTTCTCATTATCGGCTTTTTATGGGACGCAATTCTGCTGCTCAGTGCCAAACAACACTGAGCATGTAATGAACAAATAAAGGCAATTTTTGCATTTGATACAAAGAGGGATGTGTGCTGTATATTTGTCATGCAGAGATTTCAACGTTTTGCTGACAAATATGTCATCATTTAAAGGTATCTACAGGATCATCAGAAGGTGAGACGAGGCAGATGCAAGAACAAATCCTCTTAAGAATCACAAGAGTGTGACATAGTGTAGCATTTGTACAGAATTGGACACAGCCCTTATATTTCCCATGATATTTCCTGCACAATATTGTGACAACTGGGACCTCTGCTGGTGCCGGTGCCGGTGTGTGTGTGTGTGTGTGTGTGTACTTTCATTGGACGCATACAGGTTTTTTTCTCGCCTGCGTCCATTTGGTATTTTGGTGACTCGCTGTGAACTTGACTGTGCCGACGTGGGAGGAGAGGCACAGTAGAGGACGTGTCAGTAACGATCAAGCTGTGCAGTGCAATGCAATTTTGGTGTCAAGGATTACAGGAATTTGCACTTGCATCACCCACCTGCTCAGACCACCTCAAAGGTGTGCAGCACAAAGAGCAGACAAATTGTGCACTGCTTTTAAAGGGAAAGAAAAAAGTCCTGCCTCTGGCCACGAAATTACCAAAAATCAGTTGCCACACCCTGTGTGCTCCCTTGACTATGCTTTGCACCATTGATTCACGAAAATAGAGCCCTGAGAGTATACGCCTTTATGTCTGGTTGTGTGTGTTGGTGGGTGCGTAAAATCTGAGACAACTCCTGTATCTGTGTATATCAGGATGAGCCAGAGAGCAAGAGAGCAAATCACTCGCGTTCTTCTTGACTCTTCTCGTCCAGGAAATGCACTAAAGAAATCAGCGCATCCTTTCCTCTACATCATCACTGCCTGCCCACCGCTTGAAGCACCTCCTTTTCTGCATCTGCTCATCTTCCCTCTTAGAGCATCAACTCCTACATAACATATGAGATGAAAAGAACACAGAAGGAGCAGAACACTTGAGCATGTCACACAAAAAAAAGGGATAAATCAAGTTACACTGGTATTTATTTTGCCCGCACAGATTTTGACTATGAAAGGAATTCATGCTTGATGATGTGTACTCATTTACATTGTGACTATATGTATTCACTATATTACTATTAGAAGTTACTAGAGTTTGTGTTGTATGTAATGGAACCAGAGTTGCTTTGGGGTCCAGCAGACCACAATTATTCTCTCTCCAACAGCTGAGAGCACCGCCTATGACTAGAGCGGGGGACAGCCATTAAAAAGGGAAACAGTAGGTTTCTATGTGTGAAAAGGATTGCCTTATATAATACACAGTCTATTGATCTGCTGTGAAAAGGGCTATATACACCGATCAGCCACAACATTAAAACCAGTGACAGGTGAAGTGAATAACATTGATTATCTTGTTACAATGGCACCTGTCAAGGGTGCCAAGGGTTACTGGATGAATTACTCGCAAGAAAACCTACACTGACCTATATTGATGAATATCGATGCTGGATTGACACTTTAAATGCTCGCTTTTTTGCTTTTGAGTCCTCTCTTTGTGAAACACCGCTGTGTGTCCATCCAGAATCAATTATTTCCTATCATAGCTTGGAGAAAAAACGCTGAGATAAATGGCTCTGTCAATGGCATGGTACCTTTCTTTCATCTGTGAGAGCATGCTGTGAGGGACAGGTCTGTGCACTCTCTAAAGCCTTAGCCAGAGATGACGCCTATGATAAATTGACAAGTCAATTGACAAGTCAAATGTCAAGGACTATCATGGCGACATTCAACATCGACTACAAACTGAGAGACATCTTCCCTTGCCTTTCCGGGGAGAGAAATACATTTGACTGAACGGCTCCACTAGAGACCAGACTATCTCAGACATCATATTATCAGTGATTGCTCCATGCAGGGGTTCAAATCCCATCAAATTTGTGGTCACTCTGCCAGCAGGTCAGATTGGCAGATGTAACAGTTCTATTATGTTCTGTCTAGTGCAAGTTATCTTGGCTCTGAGGAATTAATGAACAGGCCAGCTAGTACAACTAAAGGGAATTCACCCCAGACTGCTACAGCAAAGATGCAAAGCAGCCAGGAGTAGAAGACTGCACTTGTAGGGTGCCACCCTCAGATGGGAATCTGTCATTGTCAACTTGCTCCGGCTAAACAAAGGTATAAAAGCGAATACTACTACACCATAAAAACATGGACACTAATCATGCCAACAAAGATATAGCTAATGTTAGACATTATCTTGCTTTACTTGACAAAAAAACAACAAAATAAACCCTATAATTAGCAATGGGAAATAGCAGAAGAGCTCCAATAGAAATAAGGACTTTAGTGATGAATAGAAAATGTCAAACAGTGTGCTTGAGTCTTAGCGCATTATTGTATGTTTCTCAAGTGTTAAAGTATTGTATCGATCCTCTACTCAACTGAAAGACCATGGTCCTGCAGACAAATTGAACTACAATAAACAAGGTCAACTAACCATTATTGCCATTGAAGAGGCATAACCATTTCTCTGACTTGTGCTTTCTGAACTCATCGTATGATGATTCTAAATTGAAATAGCAGTGAAGAAGTTGTTGAGGGCTTATGAAATGCTTGGAAAGTCTGTATGCTTTAAAATGCAAAGCCATATTTATACAAGTCAAAGGGAAGTAAAGGATCAGGTCTGTCGATGTTCAAGGAAAACAGGGGGATTGTATTTTAGAACGAGGAATGGCAAATATTGAGCATGAGTGGGATAATATGCATTGGTGTGCACAGCCTTCTGAAAGCTATATACAGTGCATTCAGAAAGTATTCAGACCCCTTCACTTCGAGTCTCGAATCTTCTTGGGTATGACGTGACAAGCTTTGCACACCTGGATTTGGGGATTTTCTGCCAGTCTTCTCTGCAGATCCTCTCAAGCTCTGTCAGGTTGGATGGGGACCGTCGGTGGACAGCCATTTTCAGGTCTCTCCAGAGATGTTCAATTGGGTTCAAGTCAGGGCTCTGGCTGGGACATTCACAGAGTTGTCCCTAAGCCACCCCTGCATTGTCTTGGCTGTGTGCTTAGGGTCATTGTCCTGTTGGAAGGTGAACCTTCGGCCCAGTCTGAGGTCCTGAGCGCTCTGGACCAGGTTTTCATTAAGGATATCTCTGTACTTTGCTCCGTTCATCTTTCCCTCAACCCTGACCAGTCCCCCAGTCCCTGCTGCTGAAAAACACCCCCACAGCATGATGCTGCCACCACCATGCTTCACCGTTGGGATGGTATTGGGCAGGTGATGAGGTGGATCTTGGTTTCATCAGACCAGAGAATTTTGTTTCTCACAGTCTGAGAGTCCTTTAGGTGCTTTTTTGCAAACTCCAAGCGGGCTTTCCTGTGTCTTTCAAGGAGGAGAGGCTTC
The DNA here is from genome assembly GCA_900323365.1 of Monocentris japonica. Classification (NCBI taxonomy): domain Eukaryota; kingdom Metazoa; phylum Chordata; class Actinopteri; order Trachichthyiformes; family Monocentridae; genus Monocentris; species Monocentris japonica. The sequence goes on from OOFE01013403.1 coordinate 15,349, forward strand.
CGTCTGGCCACTCTGCCATAAAGCCCAGATTGGTGGAGTGTTGCAGTGATGG
>OOFE01013404.1:0-16439 GCA_900323365.1 Monocentris japonica
GGCTTAATATGTATACTTCTCATGTGGTGCTTGAGACATTTTGATATGAGGTCCGTCAGGCCATGTACACTGTGTTGATTACTAGAATGCTAGAATGACAATTTTGTTTTGTTGTTGATGTGGATCTACTTTATGTGTAAGAGGGGATTAGTCATTTAGGTGTGCATAGTTTTCCACCATAGTTCCCTGCAGTGCACAAACACACACAAGCATATACCTGATTAAGACCAGTTCTTGTTGGAAAAAGGGGGCATTAATCTGGTATCTTTTTCTACTCAGTAATTTGTTAGACTCCCCAATTCATCCTCCCTGCTGATGACCCTCCATGTGTCTCCAGTTCTGTTCAAAGTCTACTGCTGTGACCACACCTACACCACCATCCGGGTCCCCGTGGCCGCCTCGGTCAGGGAGGTCATCGGCGCTGTGGCCGACAAGCTGGGGTCAGCGGAGGACCTCCTCCTGGTCAACCTCAGTTCGGCCGGAGGTGAGAACGGCGACAGCTACATGCTAATCAAATGATGGGAGACGCCACACAGCCGATCTGCAGGGACCCTTCTATTTAGGGTGGCCCGTTGGGTATTATAGTCATTGTTTGGTGGCTGATTTAATGGGGAAACGAGTGGCTTTGGGTCGGCTCACTCTGCCTGGCTGCTAGGTGCTAAGGAATGGGCCGCGGACTGAAAACCTCGGCTCAGTATTCCTCTTTCGTCTCCACCTCATAACATTCTACACGGGGCTGTTTCTGTCATTGGTTGGCACTTGCTGTAGGGATGTTCCACTGCCTCTGCCAAAGGGCACTAATGCAGCTCTTATTGGCCTGTGTTTGACCTACACTCTCCCCTCATCAGTGGCAAGTACGTAAATAACTACCGAGGCTGAAAGTGCTCTGTTGTTTGGAATTGGTAATCATACTGCTCATAAATCTTCAATGAGTCATCTTAAGCTTTGGTAAAGGTAAGGCTCCAGCTTTGCCCGATTATGACTGAGCAGAAAAGGGTCTATTTAGGGCAACCCTAGCCCTATGACTCTACAGTTCATTATGTAGTCACCTGTTCCACCAAAGATGGATGTGTCTGATGTCAGTTTTGTGATTCTGAACACAGAAGACTAATAATGGGTTCATCCGCTTGTGACGAGCGTGGAGAGGAGGGGCTGAGACAGCATATGCTTTCTAGCAGGTTTCACACTTTCAAGTACAGGCATAAGAGCTGTCTCAGACATGACATGCTTTTTTTGCAGGTATTAATGTAAGAGTTGTACTCAGTTTCATGGTGGCTTCATTTTACCAGCCAGGACCCATCAAGCTAACGTTAGCTCGCTAGCTGATTAGAGGAGTATTCATATTGGAGTTTATCCAATACATTGGCTGTATTACATGTTCAATAAATTCAACGATAATGGTCATGGGGGTATCAGTATGTCCATTCATGCCAGTGTGTGTGGACATGTTGGAAAATAACCTTGATCACAGGTAGCTTGTGTGTTCAGTGTTCATCTCTGCTATAACTGTGTACACAGTGAAGGACCCAGCAGCTGACATCCTAAACCTTATTACTAACTTTGATACCTGCTCGAAAAGCATATCCTGCCTCAGCCCCTCTTCTCCACGCTCAGCCTTGTTATGAGATCAAAAAACAAGTGGTTGCGAAATCGGAAACAAGCGGTTGAACTGGTTATCAGTCCTCAGAATCACAAAACTGATCAAGCATATCCGTCTTGGGTGTTACACGTAAATACATCATGAACTGTAGGCACGCGGACCCTCTACAGACGTATGGCACTGTAGTAGAAAGTATTTGTGCACTGTTGAACCAATTTCAGAAAGTGAAACTGAACCTCACAACCACTTGTATTTTTAGAGCTGATAGTTCATGCCATTCATCCTCGTGTGTTCTTGTTCTTCAGAGAAAGTCGTCTTGAAGCCCAATGATATTTCCGTGTTCTCCGCGCTCGGCATAAACGGACGTCTGTTTGCCTGCCCCAGGGATCAGTTGGATTCACTGGTGCGTTAACAGTCAAGACACATCACCCAACACATCCTCACAGTGCCGAAGTGAGCGTTCAGACTGACCCACCGGAGGCGGGCCCCACAAGCTGTACATCTCTGGCATCTGTTGCCACGAACTCTGCCTTGCATGCTTTTAGCAACCCACTAGCATTTGAGCACCTCTGAACACGGAGATGTTATTGTGTTAGTGTTGTCCTTTATTGTGCAGAAATCTGCTAAGGCCTTGGATATAAACTAGAACCTAAGTGACTTTTTTTCCAAATTGTAATGATATATTTCCCCTTCTTTGCAGCCCTTTCATTGTCTTTGTAATTGCCTTCTTGTCTTTTTTTGCCTGTGTTTCTAATTTGCTTTGTTTTGATGTTCTGCTCTTGGTTATATCAGAGATTCCTGTTAATTGGAGGGTGAATTTCTACCCCTTTTAAAATTCACAGTACAATAATAGATCCCAAAAAAGTAAATTACACGAATGCCACTTGTAAATAAGCTTGTTGAACACTGAGTGGTGTTTCTTCTGTCTTCTAGACACCGTTACCCGAACAGGAAGGTCCCTCTACAGGGTCAGTGGCCAGCTTTGAGTTGATGAGCTCCAAGGATGTAGCCTACCATATGACTGTCTATGACTGGGAGCTGTTCCACTGTGTCCATGAAGTACGACAGACAGGCCCGGAGTGTCATTAGCACTGATTCATTATATATGGCTTTGTTTTAATGAATCCACTGCCTCATTGGTGTAGTTGGAATATCGAGTACTGCTTTTCGGAAATTGTTCTTTTTATTTGGTGTCTGACAGCATGAACTCATCTACCACACGTTCGGGAGGCCGAACTTCAAGAGGGCCACTGTGAACCTGGATCTGTTCCTGAGGAGGTTCAATGAAATCCAGTTGTGGGTGATCACAGAGGTGTGTCTGTGTGCTCAGCTCAGCAAGCGGGTGCAGCTTCTCAAGAAGTTCATCAAGATCGCTGCCCAGTGAGTGGACCAGCGTCCATGCTGCTGAACGTACCCTAATAGGTTGAAGGATACTAACCCATTGAACATAGCACTAACAACCACAGCAATAGTGTTTCACAGAGAAGAGATGCCGTTAACTAAGGTGAACTAAGTAGGTAGAGGGGTAGGCCTTAGGCTGAAGGCAGTGAGAAGAGAAGACTTACCTGTTAAACAGAGGACTGATCTGGAAACAAGAAATAATTGTGGCTCTACTCCACACAACTTACTTCTACCTAGCAATGTTGACTCAGTCTGGAGTTTTGTTCCAAGGGCGAGAACAAATTTTTCTGAGTTGTATTATCCTACTCTCGTAATGCTTAGCTTTTCATTTTCTCTTTCCAAGCTGTAAGGAGTACAGGAACCTGAACACCTTCTTTGCCATCACTATGGGAATGAGTAACCCAGCAGTAAGCAGACTGAGCCAGACCTGGGAGGTGGGTAACTACCGATCTATCTATCCATCTATATATAGTTATACATGTTCTAACTGTTAACCTCCCCTATCATCTGTGTTGACAGAAGCTTCCCAGCAAATTCAAGAGGTTTTACGTAGAATTTGAAAACTTGATGGTAAGTTGCGTCAGCTCATTCTGTAGATGCAGCCACTGTCCTTTACTTTACAGCATCTCCATATTTGTGTGGCGGTTTCTCTACGGCTAAACATTAAATTGAAAATCTTAACGTTCTTGCAGTGTCAGTTTGTCATTAGAGTAATGCATGGCTTGAGCAGCGCTGCGACGGATCCATTTAACACGCTGACGGCAGATCTCAGAACCGTGTGACTGTTTCCACAGGACCCGTCCAGGAACCACCGGGCGTACCGTCTGACAGTTGCCAAGCTTGAACCGCCCATCATTCCCTTCATGCCGCTGCTGATCAAAGGTCAGAGCACCGACTCGATCTCTCTCTGATGTAGCCACTCTGTCATATTGCACTCAGAGTAGTAGTTTTAGTTTGATTACACCATTTCTACCTGTACGTCAGAGAGCCTGAGTGTTCTGTGGTACCCTCTGTTCTAGTCATGCTAACATTCACAGTGTGTTTCCTTCATTTTTCCAGACATGACGTTCACCCATGATGGAAACAAGACTTTCATTGACAACTTGGTCAATTTTGAGAAAATGGTAAGGCTCTGAATGAGTAAACCTATTTGCTAGCCATTCAGTTAGTTGTTGATACCTGTTGCTGATTACAGCTGTTTGTCTTTCAGCGGATGATTGCTAGTACAGTGAAGATAGTGAGATACTGCAGGAGCCAGCCATTCAGTAAGTCCATGTCTTAATGAGTTCATAACTGAGAAATCAACAAAATTAGGATTTGGCATCAAATATTAAATTAATTGATATCAGATATTTTATTATATCCAGACTTCTGTGTCCTCTGCTGATTTACAGGGTTTCAAATTTAATTTGTGATGCTTTTCTATAACGGTACTCTTTCCTCCACCCACTCAGGTCCAGATTCATCTCAGGCCAACAAGAACCACCCAGAGGTGCGGAGCTATGTGCGTCAGCTCAACGTGATCGACAACCAAAGGACACTAACCCAGCTTTCTCATGGACTTGAGCCTCGCAGGTCTTGAACCAACTCAGGGGCGGAGGTGTTAACGTGCTGATGCTGCTTAACCGCTCGCCACGAGCTTGCTTTGTATGAATCCACTTGCAAACAAGCGACTATACGGCGTATGAAATAGCAAGATATTATTTCAGGTGCCGTAACCTGAGTTCTTAAGCACTTTGTTACTGTCATTTTTGATATTTTAGCAACATGCAACAGTAGTTGTTGGCTGGTGAAGTACCTCTCATTGCGCTGCAGATATCACCATCATCTCAAAGTCACTTATCAAGAGGGGCAATCCAAGAAACCAATGATCTATGGGGGATCATCAGATTATTGTGGAACATTTCAGATGTAAACACTATGTGATGCAAATTCTACATATTCCTGATATTCAGTTGTTTCGTATCTTTTGTATCAAATTATATTTCTAAATATTTGAGTTTGTTGCTTTATGTGTTGTAAAATGTATACAAATATTTATTTTGGCCTTGGCATGCAAAGGTTACTGATGTTGGGCTGGATATTCACGTGAGCACATTCCTCTTTCAAAGTACATGATGCAGTAAATGTTGTTTGGAAACTTTTTACCCAAGTCTGCTGTAAATATTAAAACTTCTTAGATGTATTTGCTCACTATGTTCTCATCGTTTACTGTTTTTTATTATGCTATTTCACCAGGAGATTGATTACGATCATGGCATGCCCTAGAATAGTATAATAGTCCTTGCAGTTTGCAGTTGTTTATCAGTGATTTCTGATACAATAAAGGGGTTTGTCAATTGAGATATATCGGAGCCTGCAATTAATATGATGGCTACAATGTATTTCAGGGGTTCCAGAATGTTATCATGTCAATACCCCCCATATTAACACACTTCATTTAATGTTGAATTGGAGCACTGTCTATACTGTACATGGGGGAGATCATTATAGTGGGTCTTTGCCTCGATTTCAAGCCAGGGAAGAAAAATAACAAAATCATTTCAATTTTTATAGATTGTTTTCCTACCGCTGGCTTTTCAAACAGTAAAAGAATTTTAAAAACATTTCACCGGATCACAGAGAGTGAAAGTAGGCTCCTGAGAGCAACTACGCCTAGTTGCCGCGTAATGAACGGAGATCTTGTTTGTCATTTTATTATCTCAAACCAAGGTCCATTGTTTCTACAAGGACGTCATCAGGCTATAAATTACTCACTTGTCATTTATTAAGCGCACTTCCTCCCATCATAAAGTCCTTGTACAGTGGCAAAAAAAACACTCCACACCTAGGATGTACTGCCAGAGAAACACTTTACCCCCTTGAAGCACCCCCTGGTGGGCCCAGACCCCACTTGGAGCACCACTGTCCTAGGGCAGTGGTTTTCAAATAGATACCCATTCTGCCATGGACCCCCATTTCATAAGAGAGAGTCTCTGTTGCTGAGCTTTCTGCACTGTATTTTGGGTAAATAATAGTGGTGAGAGTGAAGCCAATGACTGCAAAAGTCTTACTTGGGGGGGCTGGAATCCCCTGAAGGACCCCCTGGTGGTCCCTGGACCCCACTATGACCACCACTGTCCCAGGGCATGTTAGAAAAAAAGAAAAAAAAAAGAGGCTCGTCGAAGGTGTACTACTTTTGTCCGATGAGTGGCGCTATTGTCAACAGGATTGTGTGGAAAAATAAACAGACCAACCCCATGTTGACCGGTTAACGAGGCTGGGTGAAGTTGAGCAACTCGTAAAACCACCTAGTAGTGGAGAAATCCTGCACGTCACACGCGAGTTCCCGGAAAGTGAGAGAGCCCTGATTTCATGACAGTGAGTTGAATTGTTTTGCCTTTTGTTGCACTGCGCCTAAAACCCGACACTTAATGTCGCCGTGTATGCTACACAATGCCAGCGACTGAGTGTAAAAGTTTCGATTGTTAGCCTCCTGCCAGCTGCAGCCGTGCGAATAAGACATTTGGCCTCATCTGTCCTGCAGCCTCGCCTTCGCATCCTCTGACGTTACTGCCAGCTAAGGTTAAAGTATTTATCGCGAGCAACCAAAACGAGGCTTTAACTTCTGTTATTCTACCCCTGCGTTATTACTGCGATACGACTGATGCATTCCCGGGCTGCCTCAACATGGAATTCACACCATTTCCTTGATGTTGTTTTTATTATCACGTTACATTATGTGCCTTGTTATAAGTCGCCTGCTTTTCCAGGGTTACAGCGCTGAACGTGTCTAATACATCAGGTTTCTGTAAAGCCAGGTGTAAACATGACCCTAATTGTCTAAGCCACGTCGAGGCATCAATATCTAGATGGCTCTGTTCCTTAACTGAACGTATATGGATGATTCACTTTACTCTAATATAGCAATAAACAGGGATAAGAGGGAAGGTATCATTTATTTTTGGTTACATTTACAGTCTTCAGTATGGCATATGGATATCAGGCCCATTATTCTTCTAATGCCTGCAGCAGTGTTTGCTATTTAGTGGGAATTGGCAGGAAGGAGCCCAGGAGTGCTGCCATATCCCAGTAACCCAGGCTTCTTGAGTGGCAACACACAATATGCCCGTGGCCTGGTGCACTGAGTAGATTGGTGTGAAGCTAAGTATAGCATTAATACAAGTAAATCAGCAGAAAGCAAATGGCTCCCCTCTGTGACAATGGAGGCATTCCCCGCTGGGCTGGATAGCAATCCCGATCAAGACCCAGGTAACAGCCTTTTTAAAGCCATAATTGCTCAGCTGTAAATGGGGAAGCCTATGGACAATAACAGAGCAACAATTTCCTGTAATGATGGGATTATTTCTTTACACGATGCTTTTATGCTGTTATTGCACAAACAAAAGGGGAAAGCTAATTGCTTCGTGTGTGCAGCAGCTTGGAAGCATCGAGTTCCTAACCCTGCCTTACATACATACTGTATATAAACATTAACAGTGGCAGTTTTACTGCTATGACAGTAATGCATCTCTCTCCCTGTGGCCTTTACTTGTGATCATCATGGCAGACTGTGCTAGAATAGTGCGTGTGTGACTCTGGCTCCGGGTATCTCGCGCAGAATGATCACAGCACTGGGAGAATGCATACCGGGCATGCCATAGTCCTTATACAAGCAGACTCTCAGATCCTGAGCTCATTGCTTACTGGTACTGATGAGGACTGTGCGGAGTCACTCCCAGGATAGAAAATGGGACGGGGGACTGGCCGGGAAATCACAAGGCTGAGACCAGGGGTATCACGTTGCCTCTCCATGCATATACAGCCAGTGGCACAGAGGCCTCTGTACCTGCTTGTTTGCTTACAATAATACACCAAGACTCAGGCTGATTCAAGCACTGCTCCCAGACAGGGTTTTCCTCTTGGTGAATTCTGCCGCGGACGTCCTTCCTTCCTTCCTTCCCTCCGTCCCTCCCTCGCGGCCCTCTAGAATGAGATGTCGTCTCTCAGCGCCTCCTTCGTGCAAATCAAGTTCGATGACATCGTCTTCTATGAGAACTGCGGCGGTGGCAGCTTCGGAAGTGTGTACCGAGCCAGGTGGATCTCCCAGGACAAAGAGGTGGCGGTGAAAAAGCTGCTCAAGATTGAAAAGGAGGTTGGAGAAATAATTGCCTGTGCTTTTCATATACTTTTTAATTGTCAGTATAGTAATCATTTTAATTGCTCCCCCATTTAGTGGGTTGTGGTGACTGCTGTACCCATCAGTCACAGTCATTATACTCCCCCACTCTGAGGGCATAGAACTGTGCGTATGTTATGCTTTAAAAGAAAGATTATTGCCAAATGGGAGAAGGTATTAGGCCCAATTAAAGCATAAACGGCTCTTTGAAATGACAGCCTCATTGTTTTAAAGACAAAAAAGAATAGTCTCTGAAATCTTTTCAGGGAAATTCTGTGACATTTGTTGGCCTGTGATGGGATGTTCAGAAAATTAGTCACAACTTCTTTTATGGGAGTCCAAAACATCACCAATACCCATTCAACTTCAGTCAAGAGCTGGAGAGATGAGTGCTCGAAGAAAAAAAAAACAATGCAATCCTTTCACATGGTGCCAATTGTTCTTTTAAATATAGTGTTTGGTTACAGTTAGATGAGTCGTCTTTGTTAGCTTTCTGATCATTCTAGGAACGTTTTGGGGCTATGTATCACGTTGTATAACTTTATGTATTTTTCATTTTTATTAATTCAGGAACACATTTGTTGACTTCTATTATTCTAAAAAAAAAAGTTGCATTCCAGTTATGTTGCTTCCTCAATGCGCAGGCTGAAATCCTCAGCGTCCTCAGCCATCGGAGCATCATTCAGTTTTACGGGGCAATCGTCGAGGCGCCCAACTATGGAATTGTCACCGGTAAGTTAAAGCCTTAATACCGCCACTGTCATGTTTATCTCTCCATATGACGCGGCCTTCAGCAGAGCTACCCGTTGCTTGACACCAATTTTCATACGGACTGCACCATAATGGAAAGCTGCCAGTTTGTGTAACACTGAATGGTGCTGAGGTCTCTATTGAGGCATCAGTGAATGCCTCGAGGGTTCAGGAAGTGCACACACTGATAGTTGCATGCCCCTGTTTTCTGTCCAGGATAGTGGATGAAAAGAATAAAGCGGCCTCCAAATCACATGTAACAGTGGCCCTTTGGTAAAGGGGGATGGAGGGGGGGGGGCATCTACTGAATGCAACAAGTTCAGGCCTGTTCTCTGGGGGGTGACAAAAGGCATTCTGGGAAATGCAGGAAATCACTGACGTAAGTAGATCTAGACGAGGCAGGTTGAGGGAAAATGGGTACACCAAAAAGGTAAATTACAAAACTTGAACGCCACATATTGATGATATATAACAGCGTAAGAGCGTCTGAGGAGGGATTTCTCCTGTAGCCCACTCTGGGATCTCAGACCATCAGCAACATTCTGTCTTTGTTCCCTGTTCACTCCTTTTTTGGTCACTCAGGCACCGGCGTGTAGGCACGGGTGACGAATCATGTGAGAGGGGACGGATGGTGAACAACTTTGCAGTAGCATTCATCCAATACCCATTCAGATTCATATGTCCTATGTGAATCACACACCTCTCTCTCTCTCGCTCTCTGTTTTTTTTGTCATAGTAGGTCTAATAGTAGGTCTAGATTCATCATTTCAATTTCAGACGACGCCCCAAACCGACAAATACTGCTGCTGTTCTGCCACCACAGAGAGACTCAGAGAGACTCTGTGGTGACAACCAGCCAGCAAGCTCAGGGAGCGCTGGCTGGTTGTGAAACTTGGTAACTTCCCTCATGTCATAAAGTTGTCCGTTTTGTCCACGCTGCCCCCTCTCTCTCTCTCTCTCCAGGAAATATTTGAACAAATGATGAAAATCTCTTCTCTTCTCTTCTTCCTGCTGTAAAACAAGGCTTTATCTATGTATATACTGTACGTTTACTATTGGGAAGGTGAAGGGTGAATGAGTAACACTGAGAGATTGTGGACTTAGAAATGACCCAACACGACCCAATAATCTCTGTCAAAAGGGGAACACAGTCCCTTTATCACTTTACGTGGCTGCCTTATTTATCTTTATTGCAACAACTCTACATTTGTTCAACCATCTTAATACTCTCCAAGTTCTCCGACGCGACATCTCGCCCCAGCAGCTGGCGTTCTGCTGCGAAAGGAGAAAGGGCCGGTTGTCAAGGAGCTGGTGTTTCTATTTATCAAAGCAGAATCTAATTAGCACCAGATAAAGGAGAAATGTTTATGGCCGTCCTGACCGTGCCATTTCCACATCCATCAGCTGCGTTATGAGTTTCTTCTGTCTACTCATATATCAGGAGCCGCAGTTCCATCTTTCTAACAAACAATATCGACAAGCTGAGTGAGAGTGGCGCCTCTAACCTGCCCTACCTGTCACATAAAGGTGCTCTTTCATAGCCTCTGGGGCCTCCTTACGGGTGCTAGTTAGTGTGTACATTTGTCCCGCCTGTTGTTTAAACACACCAATCTGTGTGTCTGCGGTTAGTAGAAATTAAGAAATTAAACTGTGAAGTAATAATCACGATCCCCGGCGTTTGTTCATTAAACCACAACCACTTCCTATCCCGCTGCCTGCGTTTTTACATTGCTCTGTGGTGACGTGACTGGATTATTATGTTGCACAAACACCAGTTTCCCTCCAGTCTTGCTGCTGTCAGATCATCTTCATCTTCATTCAGGTGCTTTGTGTCTGTCTTGGCCTACAGAAGGACTGTTGATTTACCTGCTCTGAATACTATTTATTCCCTACATGATGTGTGTCTCTGTGTCTCGAGTAGTTTTATGATGAGGATTTTATTGACAGAGGCTGCATGGATGTCCTCGAATTTACCCGAGCGTACAAAAATGCCAATTGGGAAAGAAATTTGTAGAGAAAGCATCAGAATTTGACTGACGTTGATCGTTATATAACATGCTTGTCCTGTCGGGCTGCCTTACTGAGTGCTTCCTCCGAGCACTGGTCCTCGGTGACGGGCCGATGACAGGAGCAATCTGCAAACAAGACAGTCAGCTTGCTTCCTGGAGTCTTCTGGCAGAAATTCAGCTTTCAGTTGTTTTCACGTGATGCTCCCACATATTGTGTATATAGTGGCATGAGTACAGTTTGTCACGGTGCAATAAAAGCACATTTTACTCTCAGCTTGTGATTCTTATTGAATCATTTGTATTTAATCATCATATTTAAACATTTATTTCATCAGATTCTGTTATTTTTTTTTTTTTTCAGAGTATGCGAGTGGTGGGTCCTTGTACGACTACCTGTCCAGAGATGAGAGTGAGGAGATGGACATGGGGCAGATCATGACATGGGCCACGGAGATCGCCAAAGGTAAAGTTCTTGCAGTTGTTGTTGCTGTTGGCAGTGATAACCAGTGCTCGTGTGGTTCACTGTGCTGGCTAGTGCAGTCTAGGTGTCGTTTAGCGTGGCAGTCAGTGATTTTGTTATTGTTCATTAGCAACTTCCTCATAGAATGCATTCTCATATAAGGTCTCTCTCTCAGCTCGTTGTTAGTCTAGACATATTTGAGAAAGGATGAGGTTGAGGATTCTCATTCTGCTAGTGTTGCATTTGTTGCCACCATTATCTGTTTTACTGATAGCTGACCTGCAGCAAGCGTTTCACTGCACCTTGTGTATTCTGTGCATATGACAAATGAACTTGAACCCTTGAACCCTTGAACATGGGTGATGAGCATTGGGGTGGAGGACAGAGAAGCACATAGGATTGTTTACATCCGTATGGTTTCCTCCTGATCTCCTTCAGACGAACTTTCTTTATTTCCCCATTAGGAATGCACTATTTACATTCGGAGGCCCCTGTTAAGGTTATCCACAGAGACCTGAAGTCCAGGAACGGTAACGGATCACATCTATCAGCACGATTTACTCTTTCAGTCTGCGATTGTCTAAAAAATTATCTTGTATAAAAAAATGTTGGATTCAAGAGATAAGCTGTATTTTGAAGCGAGTAGCTGTTTTTGCTGACTTTCGGAACCCTTTGTTCCCTTGCAGTTGTTTTAACGGCAGACAAAGTTCTCAAGGTAGGTTGAATGCACTTGACCATAATATTATCCTTGTACTTTGCTTTGGTACACTAAGTCATACCTTGCAGTGTTTGATGTCAAGCACGTAGTCTTGCACAATGTGCCACTTCTGATGACGCAACATGGTTGAACATTTGAAGGAATATGAGCATGAACTATATTATTTACCTACAGGATATGGACACAAGAGGGCAGTGGCTAACTTAACTAAGCACACATAAGAAAGCATCAGCAGCATTGCCTCGGGTGCCTCGGGATGCGGCTGAGGGAAAAAGAGGTTCAAGAGAAGCAACAAGACAATAGAAAAGCAGGGCAGCAGCAGATGAGGCTGGTGGTCACCAGTCTGCTGGTAGACAGGGAGCCAGAAGTGAAATTTGGCTTTAGACCGTGTACAAAATTAATGGCAAAAATAGTCCCACTAACATTATAGCTCTGCAAAAGAAAAGAGGTCAGATATTTAGTATAACTCTTACCTGATATTCCCCCTAGTGTCTCCAAGGGCGTCAAGGCACAAGGGGTGCCACATATCCAGAGACGGAGCAAGTGTTTGCAAAACTTGCATTTCCCTGTGATTGCAGGAATGTGTGTACTTCAGCTCCAGGCTTAAATGATTTGACTATAATAGATATGTCCATAAATGCTGGATTCCCTGTACACACACCATTTACTAACACCAGCACCGGATGCACACACGTGACATATTATTACAGTCACTGCTCTATATTGCTGGTTTGACTATTGCATTTCAGTTGTTACTGTTAATACCCTCAACTCTGCGTTCCTCCCTTCAGATCTGTGATTTTGGGGCGTCCCGGTTCCTGTCCCACACAACGCACATGTCGTTGGTGGGCACATTTCCCTGGATGGCTCCAGAGGTAATCCAGAGCCTGCCTGTGTCTGAGACCTGTGACACCTACTCCTACGGTGTGGTGAGTGGACAAGGATAGTGATGATTTTGAGTCGACCAATGTTAAGAACCCATTCGTAAAGGAAAGACTTGACTGATTAGAATACATTTCACTTGAGACGTAAAAGTCAATCCAAAGAATCTGCTGGCTACGCTATCTTAGGAGAAATTGCACTAATTGCACACAGCATGGCTGAGAAAATAAATTGTCAGCCAGCCAGACCCACTTGCACTTGAAAGGACAGACTTTCAAAAATGACATTTTCATTTCTGCATTTCTTCCGTTGTTAAAGTGGACTATAGCAGTGTTTTGACCTTTGCAGAAGTGCAGCCTCTTAGGAAGTTACCATATCTTTCTCATTCCCTTTTGGCTGCCTACAGAGTCTCACGATGTATTCCACTTTTAGATTAAGCTGCTTCTAATATGTATAGAGCATGTGACAAGCTAAACATGTATTCTATGTATTCCACTGAAATGCGCTGTCATCTACAACTATCATTGCTCTTTAGTTCAGGTATACTGTAAAATAACATTTTTCCAAATTCAATATTGGATTTTGCTATTCAAACATGTTTCTGAGTTCAAAAATATCTGAGATGTTTCAGTGCCTGTAATGACTTACAGCCACCAACTGCTTGTACTGTAGTTGGATTTATGCAATCCCAGCCAATCCTGTGGAGGTCAGAGCATTTGCCATGTAAGAGCACTATATTTGGACTATAAATACAAAACAAATCTAGACAAATCCAGCCTGCGTATGTCTAGTTCATAAACTGAGATGAGCTTCCAGACATGCTGAGTTCACAAGTGAATTGATAGCTTCGGGAAAAGCTCCGAAACCAAACCGTGTTTTAAAATTGCCGGTTCACTTTTTATGATTGTAATATTTTGAGATGTCGATGCTGGTTTGTATGGATGACACTTCTGAAAAAAAAATTGAATTGTTTATTTGTAGCTACATTGTAGATACACGCACGCAAAAAATGAGCTATTTTTTGCGGTGCACCTTATTTATACCTTTTCTCCAGGAAAGCTCGTCGGTGCGTCTCTATATGTTAACAGTTGATTATTATTATGATTGTTATTAGGTTCTGTGGGAGATGCTTACACGTGAGATTCCCTTTAAAGGCCTGGAAGGCTTACAAGTGGCCTGGCTAGTGGTGGAGAAAAATGAGGTACTGTACAGTCCCCCCTGCTTCTTTTACACAACCTCTCACAAAGAATGTCTTGAGCATTTTCCCTCAGAACTGGGAAATTATTACACATACTGTGATAAATTGTAAATGTGCACGTGACTGCGCATTTGTTTCTTGCTCAAGGATACTTTGACAGGGGATTGAACTCACTAACCGCTAGGCCATCCTGCCTCCCAACTCTCTGTTTCAGAGGTTAACCGTTCCGACTAGCTGCCCTGCCAGTTTTGCTGTGCTCATGAGGAAGTGCTGGGTGACGGAGCCCAAGGTGAGTGAACCGCAGAGTTACACGAGCGTCCAGACTGGCGTGAGCAAAGCGCGCTTTCATCTGTAAGGATGCTGCAAGGCAAACGTTGGCCCCATCTCTTTCTGTCGATTTTAGGCACGGCCGGAGTTCAAGCAGGTCCTCTCTACTCTGGAGTCCATGTCTAAGGACCGCCAACTTCCTCAGCAGTGCAACTCCTTCCTACAGAACAAGGCTGAATGGAGGTAATGTGATCACCAGTGGATGTATTTATAACCCTCCCTCGTTCCTCACCAACATACTGCTTGAGCCTAAGGAAATTTGTAACTATTTCAAAGAAAGACGTGGAAATGTAGCCGATGGGGGCCGCGGATTCCTAAAAAGGACTCGAGATTGTGCATATAGATCCTTAATAATTACACTGATAGCTCCATAAAGGCATGAAAAACTCCAAAGAATCATCCATCTGGATATACTTCCTCTCTTTACCCATAAGGCCCTAAAAATAATCACCATCTTTTTCATGTAGAAGTGTTTAATTGGCCTGCATGAGCAGCTGGAGGTTTGGTGATGTTCAGCGCAGCCTGAGTCTCAGCTGTTACTTTATTCCCTCTCTTCGCCTCTCTCTGGTGGCTCGTCTGCGCTCCGAGGCTTTTCCTCAGAACTCCACCGTGTCCAGGCAGCCATCTGCAGGTGGAGCAGGTGGAGCGAATCTCGACGCTAGAAAACAGAATCGGAGCATGTGCGGTGCGGAAAGATTTTTTTTTTTTTTGTCGTCGTCGTTGTTAACGTTGACCCCGGGGCCCGGCTTGTTATTACTCTGCTCAGGTAGCAGATGTGTGGCCCGTGTTAGTAGATCCACCACAGTTCAGATGCCACTAGCTCAGAGAGTTCAATAGTTCGTAGCAACTAATGCAGCCGTTTCAACTGACGTGCATGCATGTGTATTAACCCTGACTATTAAAATCCAATACATCCTCTGATAGGAGGCTGAATATGACGTTAATTCACACACGATGAGCTGCATCGGAAGTCAATTCGGTCTCATTAGCGATCCATTCTCTGTGTTAGTGGAATGTACAGAGTCAAATGTATGGAGCTTGTTAAGGCCAGGAGATCGAGAAGAGAGTCCTCATTTCATCTCTTACAGCTGTGTGGATTAGTTGCAAACAAAAGGAGAGTTAGTTTGCCCATTTTGGATGTGAGTGGAAAGTGCAGGGGAGAGAGAAAATGCCTGGTATGTGAAAACAATACGGGGGGTGGATGCCAAGAGAGTTTGTCGGGAAAGTGGCGAGCAAGAGAATAAATTATGAGGGAAGTCGGAGCAAGAGCAGAAATTCTTTGAGGCGGGAAGCGTAGGGGTGGAGGAACTGGAGGATTGGGAGGAGTAAGGGCGGGCCTTCCTGCCCCGGGTTGCATGTGTTTATGGATAGTTAGTGCGAGAACTCAATTTTGTTGGCCTGGAACTCGGCATGCATATCCATGGTACCCCACAGCCCCACCTGCTGGGCAAAGCAAACCTCCCCAGCATGAGGGCAAAATAAGAGCATAGAATAAGAGTTCAAACTGTCCAGCACAACCAGAACTGCCCACAGCAAAGAGACCTTTTGTCACTATTTATTACAACATTTATCCCAGTTTGTCCTGGTAAGATGGAGGTATCTGATAGGTGTATTGTGCTGCGGTGTGCAGGTGTGAGATCGAAGCTACACTCGAGAGACTGAAGAAGCTGGAGAGAGACCTGAGCACCAAAGAGCAGGAGCTGAAGGAGAGAGAACGCCGTCTGAAGATGTGGGAGCGGAAACTCATCGAACAGTCCAACACCCCGGTGAGTTCCCTCTTCACCTCTGTCCACCTTCACCTGTTGGGGCAAGCGCCACACACACACGCACACACACGCGCGCAATGTCATGTGGTCACAGCGCAACGCCTCAGTTTGCCATTATTTAAGAGCGATGTCTGGTTGTGTCACAGTTTGCAATGGTCCCCCCCCCCCCC
>OOFE01013405.1:14492-55725 GCA_900323365.1 Monocentris japonica
GGCAGACTCCAGCACAGCTTTTTATTATCTGCAAATACAAAGGCCCTTTACAACTCATCAGCACCACACGCGCACACGCACACACACGCACACACACACGCACACACACGCACACACACGCACACACACGCACACACACGCACACACACGCAGTGTAATTCAACCCACTTGTGACAGGTTGCAGGTGCCCACATGGTATAAATGAACCAATTATCAATTTTAAAAAAGTGATAAAACAGTCTGTTCTGCTTCCCTAGTCGTCTGAAACTAGTGAAGGCTGTCTGAGAATGTCAGAAAAACTATTATCACCAAACAGAAGCGTTCACAAGGCTATAAGAAGAGCCCACAGAAGACCCCACTGCTGAAAGAGAAACACAAGAAGGCCCAATTGATCTTTGCCAAGACCCACCTGGACAAATCTAAATCCTTCTTGGAAAATGTTGACGATGAAACCAGATTAGAGCCCTTTGACAGCACAGATCAGAGCTTTGTTTACAGACGACGAAATTAAGCCTTTTAAAGAAAATAATACCCTACCTACAGGCAAATACAGTGTAGGTTTCATAATGCTGCAGGGCTGCTTTGCTGCCTCGGGTACTGGACGTCTTGAATGTATTAAGGGCATCATGACATCAGAGGATTACCAAGGCATTTAGGAGAGAAATGTGCTACCCAGTGTCACAAAACTGGGTGTCAATCAAAGGTCATGGGTCCCCCATCAGGACAATGGCCCAAAACACACATCCAAAAGCACCCAGGATTGGTTCAAGAGAAAACGCTGGATTGTTATAAGATAAGTACCAATCTCAATCCCATTGAGAACCAATGGCGAGACCTGAAATGTGCAGTTGGTCAAAGGAATTCTTCAAACATTGAAGAACCGGAGCGGGTTGCAACTGAAGAGTGGGAGAAACTGCCAGCAGAAAGGAGCAGGAAGCTTACTGAGGGTTACAAGAAGCGTTTGGAAGCAGTCATCATTGCCAAAGGCTGTGCAACTAAGTATTAGAAAAGGGTGCCAATAATCACTTTGATTTTGAAGTCATAAAAGTTTTAATATATTTGTATTCTTGCTGTTTGATCATTTGCTGTTAAATAAAACAGATGAATGTGTGAAGACCAAAAGTTGCAATGAATGCTATGATACATTATCAGTCTACACAAATAATCAGTGTAATACAGAGTGATGAGTCTAGAAACCCAAACAAGGAAATTTAGCTGTTTATATTCAGCAAAACACAAAAAGAAAATGTGTGATATACTTACAAAAGATATACATGCAGCCAGCAGAAGAATTCGTACAAGTAAATCCTCAAACTGTTCAACAACGAGCTCCCATAACGATTTCCCTGCAGAAGGAGAGTTAGTTT
Source organism: Monocentris japonica (assembly GCA_900323365.1). Lineage (NCBI taxonomy): Eukaryota > Metazoa > Chordata > Actinopteri > Trachichthyiformes > Monocentridae > Monocentris > Monocentris japonica. The sequence continues at coordinate 15,860 of OOFE01013405.1, forward strand.
AAAAAAAAATAAATAATAATAATAATAATGTGATAAAGACATGTCATCACAAAACAATAGTAAGAACATCAGTATTTGTGATTACCTTCCTCTGCTGGCAACTCTGTGTACAGGGGATGGCAATCCAGGGAGAAAGAGAGAAAGAGAAAATGGTCAGGACAGTCAGTGGTGTGTAATTACTTCAAAAAGTAATAATCGGCTACTAGAAAAGAGGAGCTCAAACTCTTGGGTTGTGAGAAGCTCAGGGCCCTAACAATGGGAGATTTCAATACAAGACAAAGACAAGTTGTTGACACTGGCACATTCACAGTCTCACTTCACATTTTCCTTGCCGGTGATGTAATGGACAGTACCTAATCACATATCACAAAGTAAAATGTGCTATTAACAAATCACTAACAAATAGTGGGCTGAAGGAGGAGGTGGTTTGTGCTTGATCATTATGTTCAGTGATGCAGTGGTACATAAAAAGGTGGGTAAACTCTTAACCACAAATATTAAACAAAAAATCAATTATACTTTCACAAAAGCATTATTTTATGCTTAATTTCCTTAAAAGACCCTGTACTAATAACTGGTACTACTGACTATGATGTATACTTTAAATTAACCTCATGAACACTCATGTCAGGCTAGAAATGTGGGTATCCACATTTTCCACAAATAAAAACAAGGGTAAGGTGAGTTTAGGTGGCTTTACCCTTCACTACACCTGTGGTTATATTAAATAGAACAGCTGATTTAAGCCTTGGCCAAGAGAGCTTAACTTTGGAGTCTTCGCAGTTTTACTTTCAGCAATGTTGCCATGATACCGTGTTCAATGACGTTACAATGTTCTACAGTGTGGCCATGATACCCTGTTCAATGACGTTACAATGTTTTACAGCATAGACATGTACCGTGTTCAACACTGTTACAATGTTCAACAATGTTACCATGATACCATGTTCAATACGGTTACCATGATACCATGCTCAACAACGTTGCAATGTTCAACAAGGTTACCATGATACCGTGTTCAACAACGTTGCAATGTTCAACAAGGTTACCATGATACCGTGTTCAACAACGTTGCAATGTTCAACAAGGTTACCATGATACCGTGTTCAACAACGTTACAATGTTACCATGATACCGTGTTCAACAACGTTGCAATGTTTAACAATGTAACCATGATACCGTGTTCAACAACGTTGCAATGTTTAACAATGTTACCATGTTCAACATTATGACGATGTTCTTCAATGTAATAATTAGTTTGCTACTTTGTATAAAAAGGGGAAACCCACGAGGTCACCGGTGATGACGTCAGCGAAATCGCCGGTTGATGTTGGTGACATTCACCCCACATACAGTACCGTCAACTCACAACGGCAGTGTTACAACGACAAAGGCATTTTTTAAGAACGGTTTCTAATTCACCACAATAGCAGTCAGACTTTGGCTTTATTTAGCGTACCGTTTAGGCCCCACTTCTCCCTCTGTCGTTTCACCTGGTCCAAGGCAAGTCCTGTGCTTTCATTGACGCAGAAATAGCTGTAAACTTCTTCAACACTCTTTGTATGAGCATTCTCCATGGCGGACAGTCGACTCCTACCCACACAGCTTTACCCAGAATACTCCCGTGTGGTACCCCCGGGTCTTGAAAAAAAAAAACTCAACCCTTCAAAAAGAAGAAATAGTTTGCCAACTGAGAGATGGGCAGTCACACTCGGATAGCTACCGACAGCGATTGGTCGTAGACTGGTAATTATTGAAACGTGTCCCCTGCCCGCTGTCAATGATTCTTCGAGCGAAATCCAGACCAATATTCTAGGTGAGGTATGTACCTCTGCCCTCTCTCGACGAGGATGACTTTGAGTGTCCTCTTATTTCCAAAAATGTTGGAAAAGAGTATGCAGCATTCACCCAGTCCAATCCTCTGTCCTAGCCCTGCTTCGGTCTGCCTCACTGGGGCGCAGCTCTCAGTGGCAGTTCGGTGTGCTGATACTCTGGTTTTATCTAAGTGCCTCACTACTGCCCCTATTCCCTGCTCTGCATGTGGAGAAATATCATTGGATGAGAGGTGTCCGTTACGTCAAAACCGCGGAGCGATGGAAAATCAGGAAGTAACCAGGAACTAGCCGTAACCTCCTTGGAGCTAGCGCGTCAGCGGGGTCCACACTCGTAGATTCCCATGTAAAACACGGATTTTTTTTATGTAATCGTCAGTAAACCAAAATGTCAACATCAAGGGTGTATTAGTTTTTAGCCTTTCCCGGTGTCGGTCGTATCGACTTCAGTATAGGTGTCTGGCTCCGCCTGTAAAACTGTAGCAATTCATGATTCTGTGATGCTAACGGACAGAAATAGTCTAGCAGCACCTCTAGCTGTACTCCGCGAGTACCTGGATGTCTTTCATATAAACAACCTACTTGAGAAAGCCAAACATGACGTAGTATGGAAGCTGACAGCAGCCTATCTTACTTGTTTAGGCCCGGCCACCGTCGGCTTCCGTAGACCCACAGATGGCCAATTTGGACTGGTATCCACGTTGCAGAGATAGCCGAGCCACATGTACAGTCCGCGTTAAAACAAGACAAACCGTTTAGTCCGCAGTTGACTTCTGTTTTAGATATCTAGTATCACTTAAAACACATCAGTTTATAGCACATTATTACACGTGAAAGTGGAACTGCAGATACATTTACACCTCTACATTCAAATTGTATTGTATTGTATATGTATTACTACCTCTCATTTACATTTGATTGGGGCACCCTTACTTTTCTCAAGCAGGAAAGGAGTTCATACTCAGTGGAGAACACAAACTGGACCAGAGACCAGTTTCTGGGCCTTTCAAATGCTGTGAGCCAAATTAAAGACTTGCTATAAATTCAAAGACTTATTAGCCAGCTTTAATTAATAAAGTCAGGTCAAACTGTACATCCACAGTAAATAATCAACTACATCTGTAAAACATCTGTAAAGGCAGCAAAATAGATAAGGGGTGTGAGCAAAGGAAAGTGGGTTTAAAGGGGGCATCGTTGTTGGATAACTAACAGGACTGGCATGCATCATCCGTTGACACATCTTAATGAGGCCCCAAGTAGCACAAGGTTGATCCTGTGCTGTAATAATAACAATACTACTGCCCAGTTCCACATCAAGCTGCCTTCTACAATCCACACTTGATCCATCTGGCACAAGGACCACTAACACTGGCTGTCAACAACAGATTAAGTTACCAAGGGAGGGAGGGGAGATCCTGTAACAACCATGAAGATGTTTGCTTGGAACAACATGAAGCAGGCAACCCGCTAAGCAGTAAGAGAACTGAAATTCATCTGATTGCGTGGTCCTTTTGAGAGGCGGCATTGTCCCATAAGTGTTTATAAAGTTACAAATACAAAAACATGCAAGAAATGCAAAGAATTTGGACATTTGGAAACTTGAATAGGTTCTATTACAGAAAATCTTTTCAAAATACATCCATCTTTTCTTGTGATAACAGATATACAGTAAAGATGACTTAATATAACAAACCCCTCTACATTCAGAATGGAAAAGTAACTAATTATCACCGAATCAAAGTTGTCAGTCATTTGGAAAATGCTTTAAAGGAGCCACTCAACATTGTATTTTGTATAGTTTAGCAGTAACCTTAATGCTGCTTTGAAGTCCCCTGTCTAAAATGGAGTAGGTTAATACAACTCTATCATAATTGGGCATTTATATAAGGACAGTGGATTGATCCATTCATGACAGTATTCATGTCAATATATTTGACAACTGGAAAGTTGCACTTTTGTTGTATTAATGACAATAAATATTGAGGGAACATAAAGTTAATTTATTAGAAATTTACAGATGTCAAAATTATCTATTACTTGCAATTAGATATTACATATATTTCAGGATTAGGTTTTCCTAAAATGGTTTTCTAATGTAGAAGAATAGTGTTAAGAGATATAAAATAGAAGCAAGTAGAATAATAGATCATTTTCATCTGCACTGCCCTCCCTGAAACAACGGAGGTCCCATAGAATTCCAAAATTGGCAAGACACCATGTCCAAGGTCATGGCTGTTGTTGCCAAAAATAGCTGAGTGCAGCCATGTCCCAAGTGCACCACTTTGTACACCGTTATCTTTAGACACTTTGATTGAAAGTATATTCTTAAAGATGTGTCAAAATGGAGGCCGCGGGGGATGTTGGAAGTCATTGGGCTAGAGACAGTGAAAGCCCTTATCCAACAACACCTCCTGGTACATGTGTTCTTTCAGTTCTGGACTCAGGAAGCACCTCAAACAGTGTCATCACCGAAAGAGCGTTCCTTGCATCACAGAATAGATGGTAGGAAAGATGAAGCCAGGGAACAATGGTTAATCTTTGTATCTACTATAAGTTTAGTTACCAATATACTGACTGAATTAACAACCACAAATAGAATTTAGGTGGGATACTAAGACTTGGTTATATGTTTTACTGAAAATGAACGCAATGTTGAATATGACAGTCAGGAGTGTCCTGTAGTAGTTTTATTAAACAACACAGCTCACTCAAAACAACTCCAGATTTGTAAAAAGATTAATCAACAATGCTGCAGAACAGTATCCAGCATTGAGCTGAGTGAAGGTTCTCTGTCTTGAATCTGGGTGGCGTGGAGTTGACCCTGTGAACGGGGTTCTCACAGCACCAGCCTATCCTCTCCTCCCTCCTGGATGACCTGGCCAATCGAGGCCTGGCTCTGGGCTCGTATGAAGCACTGCCGCTTGCACTCCATCAGCTGCTCCAAGTCGCGCCACATCTTCATCTGCTTCATGTTGGCGCCATGGCTCTCCCTCACAGTCTTCTGCTTCTCACGTAACTTCTGCGGCGCACACAGAGAGAGGAGTGAACAGGAATGAATCACCCTTGGATGTTGTTTGCTGACTTTTCCCTGACTTTCCTTTCTTTTAACAGCCATTTAGTTTCCATGTTTGCTCTAACTTGGATGTTCGGTTTGATAGAGACGTACACTTCATCCAGCATTCACGTCCTCTTTTCATACCAGTAAATAGAATCATGGCCAAGTAGTTTGCACATACAAGGAATTCAACATGACAGAGTAGGGAGGAAATAGCACAACGTATTAACCCCCAGCAGACGCACACTCTGCTCACCTTGCCAAGGGACTCCTGCTCTGATATGTTCTTCATGTACACTTCCCTAAAAACGAAACCAGAAGTGTACACTTCAGATGTAGGCAAATACAATTTCAAATGAAATGTGTCTAACTCACCCAGTGTTTTTAAAAAAATGTGTGATGTATTAGCATGTCTAGATTTCATGAAGTGTGATGACAAGTTTCTGTGTTTGCTTTAGGTAAATATGAGGTGACAGCAGTGCAAGCTTGATTGTGTTGTAATAGGAGCTTGCTGAGGTGAAAAGGGTATTAATCTTGAAAGCAGGCTCAGTGTGCTCACCTGATGGCCTTCTTCCTCTCTTGCGGATCAGAGGACACGTAGGCCTTCGTTTCTTCTGCCGCCCGCTGCATTTGTATCTCAATGACCTGTGGATGAGAGATGGAGGGCTCAGGATGACAGTGCAGGTGTTTGGAGGCCAGCCACTAGCCAAATGCTGATACGTTTTGACTATGGCTGGCTTGCCTGCTCTACCAGCACCTTTGGTGGGTAGCCTAGTCTGTTCAGTGTTCCTCTTCAGTTCTTATTGTACCAGGTTTGGCTTGTAAAACAGTGAAAATGACTGATGACTTTTGGAATGTTTCCTGCCCCCGAGTGCTTATTTGCTTTTCAAGCTCCTTGCCTCTGTCATGCAGTTGATATAATGGTATCGGTTTTCCACCTGTGCAGTCTCATCTCTCAGTGCTTTCACCTCCTGTAAGGGAAAAGGCGGTGAGAAGAAAAAAAGAACTAAAAATCACCATATTAGAATACACTAGATAAGTGAGTACACTTTAAATGAATAGAATATTTTATCTAGTGTTGGACAATAACAAGACGTAATATTCTATCAATAAGACGACAACAATTATACCTGTTCCAATTTGGATCTGTTGCTCTCCAGACCGGCAGCACAGCTTTCATATTGGGCCTTCTTTTCCTCATATTCCTGGGTTAGATCCTGTTACGATGGGAATGTCAAGTGTCATACAAAGGAACAAAGAAATAAACAATTTACTATATGGAGTATTATTTTTATGCAGTCTTGTCATACCCTCAAAACTGTTTCACATCAGCATCACATCAGAGTGCTGGTATTCGAGCAGTTTGATTTACCACTAGCTCTTACAAAGTCTATTAATGTCTTCCTGATCTTCATTAGGAGACATTAGCCAGTAAGATACAGTTGACAACACAGAGAATTTGAGTAGTTTAAGAGTTTAATATGAGTGAATTCTGCAATAGTCTTTGTTTAATTACTGGCAAATGGGTATAAAATTAGGTGTACTATTTCATGTCCTCTTTCTGTATGCTGCTGGATGGACAGTCATACAGACAATGACTGCTTTACTTAGGTAAACATGCCATCCATCCGCTGTACATCCTGGTTCTATGTCACCTAGTACCGTAATTCTTTTAGTATTTAGGCCTTTGTATTTTGCACCTTGCCTTTGCACCTCTGCTTGGTGTGAACACTATGTAACCTGTGTCACTCCTTGTCTAGACTGTAATATTATGGATTGTGGGTGTAAAAGGGGTATTTGTGTGTGTAACAATCTTTTTTCATGTCTTTTGAGGATTCTTGCCGGTTTAGGGGCAAATGCTCTTTGGAAACACTGTCCGATACACAGAGAACTAGAGGTTTTATATTGTGTGTGGTGCTCACCTGACACTGCTGTCTCAGTGGCCTCAGCTCTTTGATAATCGGGGCGAGAGCAGACTTCTTCTCCACTATCATAGAGTTTAATTTCTTCACCTGTAAAAGACCAATAGCACATGCTGCATTTAAACAAACTTGACAAACTTACTTGACAATAACCACCCTATGTACACTGTTATACTGTATATCATCACTCTGTGATGTTAAGTGCATCGTCTACTTCAGTTAGTGATTTCCTACCTTTCTCTTCAATTCTGAGAGTCTGACACCAAAACCTGACATTTACCGTTGACGTTTTAGATTTGTGGAATTTTTTCGGCAATCAAACTCCATTGTAGCTGCACCACCAAACAACAAAAGGGACCCAATGCAAAGTACATTGCCAATAGCGGTGTTTTAACAATGTTAAAGTGTTATAGGGTGGATGTTTCCTTTAAGGCCTTCCAGGGCATTTGTAAGTTGTGAGGACAATGGAAGTCTACTTTCAGGTTGGAGCCAGAGATGTTTGAATTCATCATTAAGAGTGGTCTTCCCTTTGCCAAGTGTGCAGGCTGCCAGCCTCTTAACAAAAAAAAACCTTGACTATACCTTGGAACATGGCCTAATCGGTTGCAACTGGTTCATTTTGGGCCTTGACACAAAGGGATGACAGGTTGATAAATAAGGTTGAAATTGTGAGCTATGGGACATCCTGGTGGCTCAGTGGTCTAAGGCGCATACCACATAACCGTGACGTCCTGGGACCTATATCGCATGTCATCCCTCCTCTCTCACCTGATCTTTCCTGTCTCTCTCTACTGACTGTCAAATAAAGGCAAAATGTCAAAAAAATAATCTTTTAAAAAAAAAAAAAAAGAAATTGTGAGCTACGCTGGCATAACTAAGCCTTACCTTGTATTTCCCCCTGAGTGACAACAACAAAGAGCAGTTCTGGCAGGCAGGGGAGATCTTCAAAAACTACGAATCACACTTTCATATCAAACAAAGAAGCTCAGTGCAAGGTTCTTCTTAAGTAACCATTGACTTTAGAGTTGTGCTGACAGTGGGGGTTGGGGGGAAGACTGACACAACATATCTTTCAGTGAAAAGTGAAAAGTTGCTTAATAAAATTCACGCTCCACAAATCTGCCGAATGAATATTTCTATTTTTATAATACATATTTATCCAAAAAGACGAGACCTAATCTGCTCTGTCACCAAGAGACATTTTCCTGGAATTGCTCTGATCATTATTAATGGGCTGGGACTGACTTTGTGGACTCCTACTATGTTTGTGCTTTTACACCTACATGAAATTTATTTTACATTCATTACAGAGTCCTCAAAGTCAACTTCCTTTGATTTGTCAATGTGTGTGCTGGATGACATCACAACTTGACTCTCTTGTTTCTAGCTTTGGGTAAGACTGAAGGACCCAAGACCATAGGAAAAACATATCACTGTTGCTGAATCAAAACCGTGTACCTGCAAAAAGGAATTCTTTCATGAATGAAGAATGTTTATTTTCTCATTGAAACCAATGTATTGTTGAAATCATAGAATGGGTTTTAGGTTTCCAAGGCCAAAATGTCATAAGACTCATTCAATACACAAATGGCCATGTAAGAAAAGAAAGTAAGTAAGAAAAAGAAATACATCAAAATTGATGTTGTGTCGTTTATCAACAATTGCAGTGCAATTTTGATTCAGGGTGGATTCTATAGTTATAGTTACCATTTCGGACATGCCATCGAGTGTGCGACCCTTCTTCTCGTCCAGCTCACTCTTGATGGCCGAGACCCTCTCCAGTTCCTCCTGGGTGTCACTGTAGCCAGAGATCCCCTTCTGAGCCTCCATGGTTTGCTTCAAACACACAACAAAAAAAACACAACACATGCTTGAACAAATGGCGCTTTCAGCAGTGAAATCAAATGGTCACATATAATTTTAATAGGCACCTGCACAAAATCACAACTAAATATTGGGCCGGGTATCCAGGTCTGCTTAGAGAGTCAGCCATAGTGTCTGCATTAATATGAATCAGTCAGTGTGCTGTTCTAATGAGAGTAATGCAAAATAATCACTTTCACAATGTAAGAACATTTTCTTTGAAATGGCTTCGCTGCCACAAATGTTTATCATGAGTTGAGTCAACAGACATACAGGGAATAAAAAAAAAAGATGAACAGGAAAAGTCCAGTGGCTCCCCCTAAAATGTAAAGAAACTTCAATTAAATAACATGATTTTTTTTCATATAGATTTACATCAGCCTAAATAGATGGAAACTCTTTTCCACAAATTAAAAAGATGGGTAAACTGAACTGAGGTGGGTTTATCCTTCACAACATCCCTGATTATAGCCTACTGCTTCATCCTAATAGATTTTGTCTCACTTACTCTACATCTTAATCTACAATCTACATCGCCTTAAAAATCGCCCATGTATCATCCCGTCAGTAACTCTTTATTTAATATGGAACCTGACCGAGCTGACCCCGGCACAAAATACATAGGCTTGAATGTCCTAAAATTCAGTAACACTATCCTTTATATTGGGGATGAAAGCACATTTCAGGTGCACTCTGCCACAAAAACGAGTGAATGTAGTTTGAGGAGTGGACTGCATACACCACTAGCTAGACACGTGAACAGAAACATTCACTGCTGAAAGAAAAAAAACCTAGTGTGGGATGCAGACAGAGTAGCAGATGCCGCCATCATAAATAGTTGCAGCTCAGCCTGGCCTGCGTCAGAGAGACTATCAACAAGTCAGGAGCTGGGATGGCGCAGAGGTGTGAAGTCATTTCTGAGAAGCTTTGACCGCTTTGTTGATAACCCAATGTGCATGAATAGGGATGAAGATGAAAAGGCACATACAGTTTACTACAGAGAGCAGGGAGAGCGGTGGAGGAGATACAGACAGCACATAGGAGGGTAGGGGATTTCTCAGGTCTGGGTATTGAGTATGGTACCCTGAAGGTTACAGACAGCAGCTTATGAACAAAAAGGTCTTGGCTTCAAATTCCCAGACTTAGAAAAAGTCATCTCTCCAGGCTACTGCTGTAAATAAGAATGTGTTCTTAGCCAACTGGTCTTATTTGAAAGTTTGAAAAATGGGGTGTTACCAGTTGCTCTTGGATGGCCTCATGCCTCTGTTTGAGGATCTCCTCTGTTCGTTGTAGCACCCCATACTCTGCTTTCATCTCGGCGATCTCCTGGCGCTTCTTTTTGTACAGTGTTCCCTTGCTGCGCAATTTCACCACCAAACGCTTCAGCTTTGAAAAACCAAGAGACAGAATTGATTACTTTCAAATGAAATGAATAGAAATGAGTGGAAATCATGGAAATCCAGAGCTTTTGCAAGAAATGGCCATGTATCTTTCTGAAACTAGATGGTGGTGCAATGAAACCCGCCTGCCACACGCAAGAGCTTCTAAATGTAAAGCATTGCTTGTTCAGAGAGTGAAGTGAAAAAAGGCAAAAATGCATTTTATATTTGGTGACATGGTGTTCAGCAGACACTGTTGAAATACTGGGAGGCTGTTTGAGAAAACAATGGGTTGAGCCAGGGGAGGGAACGGATTAGAAAACAGCAGTGCCTGCAGCAGAAGTGCCTGGGGGGCCTCACTGTGGTCTGAAACAGTCACCCGATCCTTTCAGGCGCACAGCCAGCTACATAGAGAAAACATCTTCATCTGGCAGACACACCAATGACTGCCTGACTGGACACTCATTCACTCACTCTCCACCCCAACTCTTCTCTGTCGGGACACAATGAAATTCCTCCACAATCAAGAGCAGCTATAAATGTACATGGACACGAGAGAAGAGCCCCAGAAATCACAGAATGTGCTTCATGTCCCTTGGGGGCACGCAAGGCTTTGTGTGTGTGTGTGTGTGTGTGTGTGTGTGTGTGTGGCTGAGCATTTATTCTTTATGTATTTTGGGACATCAAGGGCAGACAAGGTTGAGAGAGGTATTAGCACAGCAGAATAATGCTGCATAGTGTTCCCTTGTCACCTACAGTATGTCCCCAAAACAACTGCTGCTATATTGGTTAGCACACACTCTTGTCTCAGAGACACACACACACACACACACACACACACACACACACGCACACACACACGCACACGCACACATCAATAGAAAGCAGCAGGTGCTCTAAATAACTGTATGTGGCCCATACAACCAGCAGTATGTAAAATCTACAGCATAACATAAAGGACTCTTCCATATTTCAAGATGAAAAGAGCATGTTACTCTGATTGGTGACAGGGTTTCATCTGAACTGAGACTGAATGTAACCAACGGGATGGCAGTTTGGTTGACACAGTGGTATCATGTTACCAGCCAACCAATGACGACCAGCCAACCAATGATTTCACTGCACATCCTGTATGCGTATGTGACAAATAAAGTTCTTGACTCTTGACTCACGTAGTCATCCCTCAGAGAGACACTGCAGTTGGTGGGTGGCATGTGATGACACATAACCAGCAGTATGGAAAATACCGCTGATAAGGTGATCATCTCCACCATGGCCGATGGCCCATGCAATCTAACATGCAGTGTAGAGGCCGGTAGAGGCTGCCAATCTTATGGCAATAGTTTGTTTACGGTAATTATACTAATGTCTCAGAAATAATGTGGTAATCATTTAGTGATTACAATAATACACGTAGCACCTTTAATGTGTGATAATTTGATAATTTGATATTTTATGGATCTCCGCAAGGAATCTTAGACACACACACCATCCACAGGGATTGATGGAAGCCCCACGGGACACTGGGGACAGCAGGGAGAAAGCCATTGCGATTTCAGACATGCCGTGACCCCTGCGCCTCGACGGCCTGTCCAGCTCTCAGCACATGGATGTCACTGTGTGTCAAACTCTCAGCCAAACAGTGCATATGGTCACAACACAACCCCTGTCTGTCGGCATCCCCCTGCTAATACAGGACTGTTTATAGTTTAGTTAACAGGCAAAGTGAGGAGACGTCACTCTTTATCCTTGATCTTAATGTGTGCATAGGTCAAAGGGCGCATTGACACAACAACAACATTGGCTCTTGGCTTCCTGGCTTAAGTGCAAAGACGCTGTAAAGTTTGAGTCTCTCTGCTAATAGCTCAGCGTTGCTCCCCAACGTGACAGCAGAGTACACCATGCCATGTGTGACATGACAGGGGGAGTACATCCTCATCATGAGTTAAATATAGACAAAGAATTTATGCAGCAATTTTGTGTGTGTTCTGTGACTTGAATTAGAAGATTGATTACACCAAAGATTAGGAAAAGGCCCAAATGTAGGCAGTCTGTCTAGTTCATTTCCTTGTTCTGGGTATTCTCTGTTGTGTTCTATTTATGGCTCTGTATGGGAATGTGGGGGAGAGTAGAGAAAAGGGAGAAGTTACATTAGACAGTGAGCCCCTCGATGTTTACATAAGAGCAGAAATAGCCTCTTGTGTTCTCTGTGGCTCACAGATCTACTGGTGCGCACTCAGATCAAGTTGAGCTGGATTTTATGTGTATTGTTAGAGGTATTGTTAACAGTTGCCTCATATCAAAACAAAAAAAGAGAATTATACAGTAAATCATTTTGTTTTTGCTGTTGGTAGAAAAATTGCACACTTCAGATACTGGGCAAAACAATAATGTAACACATGCTAAAAACATCAACACAGCTCCCAACAAATTGAAAGCTGGCTGATATTTTGGGATTGTGTTAAAGGTTGTGATAAAAAGCACTGAGTTGTGTACCTCGTCACCCTGGACGACTTCATCTCCGTTCAGATCTCGGGCCTGGCTCGTCCTCTGGGCCAGTTCCCTCTCGGCTGCTGCCAGCTCCTCCCTCGCTTCCTGCAGCTCCTCTGCCTTCGCCTCCTTCTTACGTATGATGATGGAGGCCTGCAACAGTCAAATTCCAGAGGGCATAAAAATGAGTGTCTGGTCAGTGACTTTTAACCCATGGGTGAGTGAATGTAAGTAGGCAACGCTAGGAGGTTCACAAGGCAAGAAATAACAGCTATCAGCAATTGCCAACCCTGACAGGCAACCCACCAAGGTATTGAACTTTTCTAACATGAATAAACATAGTAATGAAAAAAATTAAACCACCTCTCAACTTCAGCATCATTTATCTAAAGCAAACACCCAAATGGACCACAACGACAAAGAAAAACAAAGAGAAGATGAAAGACAGTAAAGGAAAGGGAATAAAGACACCACCTGTTGCCTGAAAAGGGTCAGTTTGTCATCCATGGGGTCATTTCTCATCATCCTCTTCTCAATCAGCAGGTTTATCTGAGAATTGACGTCCTTGATCTGTGAAAGTGTAAATGTTAGAAGACTCAGAGGCTACCAGAACAAATCTTCCAAATGGGTGGTCTCTGATAAATGTATAAGGACTTAAACACTACCACCACATCCTTGTCATCACCTTGTTCTCCAGTTCCTGGAGGTCAGCCTGGCCCATGGCGGGCTCGGACACCACTTTCTGCAGGTATTGCACTGTGCGCCTCTTACTCTCCAGCTCTTTAGGCAGTTTTTCAGAGACCATGTAGGAGTTGATTTTGATCTCCTCTTCCAGCCTCTTCATCAAGCCTGAGAGAGACAGAGCTTTCACTTAGCTCTTTGATCAGGATAAACCAGACTGATGGCCTTTCAAACACAATGAGCGACAGCTTACTTACCGGCTTTTAATACTCACTGAAGTAAAACAAATTATCAAGTATGTATTATGCAAAGCCAGTGCAAAAAACAAAACAAAAATAAAGCTACCACCTTGTGTAAAATCTGTAGATATTTAAAATTGTCTTTCATAGTTTTATCTAAGGTGAATTCTTTTGAGCGTGCACACCATTGTGATAAATGAACTCACTTGTGCAGCTCCACCCCTATTTGCATTGCATAGGTCATTTTGGAAACTGTAAATGTGTAAATCTCTCCTCTGGCTGAAGAGCCCAGCGCCAGATGAGAACAAAAACACCAAATTCCACATCAGATAAGCTCTCTTAGAACACTTCAAAGATCAGTATAATTATAGGACGTTAATAGATGCAAGCCATGACACTTTGCTGTGTCCTTGAACTTCCACCCAGCTGTGGCCTGTGGCAGCGGCAGTGGACCATGGTTACTCACTCTCTGAATTGGCACCTGCTGCTGCCTGTTGCAGATCCTTCAACTGCTGCTGGGATCTCTGCAGTCTCTGCTCTGCCTGGAACAGCTGAGCACATGCAAATGATAGCTCCATTAGTATAGTTAACACAGAATACCTAATAACATGTAATAACTAATAATGTTTAGTGTATTTGGCATGCCTCAACAAATGTGTTTGAAAGTTACTTGTTCATCAAAGCTGGTGCTCCATGAACAACGTTCTAATGCCTAGCACTCACTAAACAACAAAAGCCATGATTTTACAGTTGCAAATTAATTTTGGAACTGCAGGGCCTCTATGATATTTCCAGGTTTGAGGATGGACAAGTGCCTGCTCTAATCATGTGCCTGTTAAAATTTTTGTTAAACTGTCCTGGGGTTTCTGGTTACGTCAAACAAGAAACAAGACCTGCAAGCTCTTACAGTGAGATGTTGAAAAGACTTGGAGCAACATTGTGAAGACTACAGAGAAAAACTAGTCCCAACATGTGAGGTATTCAGGACAGTATGCAGTAAATTGCTTTGACTGGTTTATGAGAGACATCAGTATAATATACCACTGTGAGCAAATGTGATGATAAACCAAAAGCAATCTTAGACAGTTACTTGGTTCTTCTGTTCTTGCTTCTGTTGAGTGAGAGACCCCTCTCTCTCCTTCTCCACACGGAGTTGTCTGGCTAGTTCCAGCATACGTTGGTGGTTGGACACTGACTCCACCTAGTGGATCGACAGGTTAATATTATAGCATTACTCAACACCCTGGTTAAAGGAAAAAGCCTTGGAACCTGTCAGATGCCTGTCAGGTGTAATTAGGAAGCAGTTATATATATATTTATTTGAGGTCATGCTTTCATTCCTCAGTGAATACCAAAGACTCTCAGACATTATCAGAGGGTAGGAGTCTTTTTAGACAGTTTGCCTTACCCTCTTTTTCAGCCTCTCCACACGTTTGATTAGCTGGTCTTTCTCCTCCTCCATTGCACTAATGTCCTTATGTTGGGAGAAGACGGTTTTAGGGCATTGTATCAATGTAGCTTAAAAAGTTAACCGATTCTATAACATAGGGTCAGTCGTAAAATCATGTCAATGAGTGACATCAATTTATACTGAGCAGAGCTTGCATCAAATAACTTTCAGAAGACAGTTTTTTACCCTTCTGATTTCTGCTGTGGAGAAGCCTGAAGTCCTCAGCTGCTCACACTCCTTGTGGTATGTCTTAAATCCTTCCACCAGCTCTTCATACTATAAAATCCACAGTATTAATGCTTAGACTCTTGCCATTTAGGTTGTTACCATTTCACATTCAAAAACCAGGGAAGGGACATGATGGACGGTATAGGTAACACACTGACACACCTGGTGATAGGTGTCATTGATGATATCGTCCTGCAGGAACTCTGCAGGCACCTCTAGCTTAACAAGAAAACGAGCCAAGTAAGCCCTCTTCTTCAGCTCTGGGACCCTCTGTAGCAGCCAGTGGAGGATGGGGTGGATCACAGGCTTATTGCCAGTCACAAGACCCTGTCTGAAACTGCTCCTGTATGAAATAAGAAGAGAGAATGATGACAACACCCAAAAGAAACTACTGGTGTGGTCTGCCTTAGCAACAACAATGAGTACTTACTCAAATGAGGAGGGGACGTTTGAGTTCTTGCAGATTACAATAAATACTTACACGTCAGGAGGATTGCCAGGAGGCTTATATTTCAGCATCCCCAGCAGAGTAAACATTCTCTTTGCAGTTTGTTCAGGCATTTCTTCACGGATATCAATAGCTTGCTGAAAAGAATAAAATCAATATAAGGACTCATCATTTAAGATGCAGAACTTATACCTCAATCGTGTCATCGCGTTAGCTATCAGAGTTATGATTGTCACACAGTCACGAGGGTCAGTACAGTGGTTAAAGCCAGTCGCTCACCTTAGGGTCTATTTCAGCCAGAACATCATTTAGAATCTGCAGCAGTTGCATTGGTTCGAGGGAGTCAAACGTGATGAGGTTGAAGTTTTTCTTGAAGGGGTCTTTGCTAAGTTGTTCGACAATAAATTTCAGCTGTTCGCTCATCTTGAAAGCTTTGATACGTGCTTGCTATGGCGAGTCTTGGCCCTCCTATTTGCTGTATTAGCCAGCTAACGGGTTTAACTGTATCGTCAGCTAACGTTAGCCAACAAACAACTCTATAGGCCAAATTACTTGTAGGTGATTGGTTAAAAAGTGGGGTCGGATAAAAAAATATAAAGATACGACATAAAGATAGAAAATATTCGGTGAAGACACGTTTATCAATATATCCTTAACGTTTGCGAATTAGTTAACCTTTCTGCTAGTTAGCCGTTGTTGTCAAACTACGTCTTGGAAACCAGACACAAGCGTCGCGAGCTGGTTGCCAACAGGAAGTAACCTTGGAAAGTTCGTTCACGAGGGTCATTTTGCGTTAAAGATGCGCAAAATCTCTTTTCGCTATCGTTTTACAGACACTGTGTGCATACAACGATAACACAGTCCTGAAATTAAATACTAAACCTAACTGTATTGAAACCCCTTTCTCGAATTTAGATAATATAATTTAACATGCTTTAAGACTTATTCAGTACCTATACATGCGTACACCGCCTGTCAGCCTAAGTGAACCTTTGAACCGCCAGATGGCGATATTTTCACAGGACAACGACTTCAAGTTGCAACACAATGAACTTTGTCAGGACCAAACACTTAAACAGAGCATGACTGAAGGGTAGGGGTGCCTTATAAGAAACCTCAACTGTGAGTGAAGGTGTGACAAGGAGAAGAATTTGTTAGGTTTCAGGTAAGGGGTAAACAAATCAACGCAAAAGTTTAGCATCCAACAAAGGATTGTTGTTGTTTGGGAAGTCGGGACCTCGAGTTTCTACACACTTGATCATCCACCTGACCTGCAAACAGTCTCAAGATCATCTTCCAGCATGTTCAATTCGTTTTCACCACGTCGTGGGACGGTTTAATGTGGTTTAAAGTGGTCTGTTTATCTCTATTATTTTATCCCTCTTGTTGTACACTCTTCCTCGGTAACTGAGATAAATCTGCTCTCGACGTTGCCAGCTCTACCTGCAAAGCCAGCGAGTGGTTTTGATTTAAAAATAGTACTTAAACGACTGCTCGTTGTTTTGATACATTTTGAGCACAAGTACAGCCTAAATCACAGCCGCGTAGCCCCTCCTTCTGCAGCAAGTATAACGCTGACGAGTAGCCAAACCCCAGAGTGCTGCGAGTCGGTCTAACATCAAGACACACAGAGGAGGATCTCCAGAGAACACAGCCACAGACAAGGATAAAGTGAGGGGAATACTGACACAAAGAAGGATCATCTTAATTTTCTTGGACTTGAAAGGAATGAAGGAAAGCAACTTCTGATATTGCGTCAGTGGGATTGTTTCTTATGTTTGAGTAAAGACTGTAAACGGACCAGAAGGCAAGACAAAGTTCCTATAGAGTGAGTCTTTAGTTACCATCTGCAAAAGAGCAGTTTATATTTCGTTATTATAGCATATGGTAGCAATAATGGAAGCTTTGAGTTGTAGACAGTTTTGTTCAAGTCATGCTTTAGAAATTGATATGTTTCTATTGTTAGTTGATTAAATACTTTCTGTCAGAACAACAACAATGGTGGAACCAGTGGGTTTTGTGGAAGCATGGAGAGCCCAGTTCCCTGAATCGGATCCCCCTTGCATGGAGCTGAACTCATTGGGGGACATTGAACAGGAACTGGACAAATGCAAGGCATCTATCAGGCACTTTGAGAAAGAAGTGAACAAGGAGCGCTTTCGAATGATCTACCTGCAGACTCTTCTCGCGAAGGAGAGGAAGTCTTACGATGGACAGCGATGGGGCTTCAAGAAGACGCCCCAGATCAATGCAGGCGACCAGTCCAGTGGCCAAGACAGCCAAAGGTCCCACACAGACGCATCACTGGAGGAGCAGCAGCGAGGGGCTGGCGAGACAGGAAGGTGTAAACAGCATCCAGAGGGAGAGGTGGATGGTGTATCCCCAGCCAAACAGAGGGGTGGGATGTCACCTCTACGTCTAGAGACAGACATGCCCGATTCCCCAGTGGGCATGGGCTCAGTGGCAGCTCTGAGATCCAACTTTGAGCGCATCAAGCGGGCCAACTCTCACACAGCTGGGGATGGGAGAGGGTTGTCAGTGATGGGCGGTCCAGAGAGACCCTTCTATGTGAACATGGAGTACCATCACGAGAGAGGGCTGGTCAGAGTCAATGACAGGGAAGTCTCGGACAAGATCAGCACCCTTGGCTGCCAGGCCATGCAGATGGAGCGTAAGCGGTCCCTGCACTCCCTCCCAGGGAACCTGTCAGCCGCCATGGGGGACATCAGCAAGTCTGTCCAGAGAGGCCGATCTGCTGAGGGGAGCTGCAGCTATAACGGGTCGTTCGATGACGTAGAGGTCAACCCACACTTCCTCAAAGACGGTGTTTACCGCTCCACTGGGGGGAAGTCTGAGCGGCAGCCAGCGGACTGTCAGCCATACACCAGTGTGTATGTTGGGGGGATGATGGCTGATGGCGACGCCAGAGTTATCCACATTAGGGACCACAGTGTAGAGGAGGATCCACACCTCACCTGGCCAAGGCGCTCCTACTCACCTGGTAGCTTTGACGATGTAGGAGGTGGCTACACGCCAGACTGCAGCTCCAACGAGAACCTAACATCCAGCGAGGAGGACTTCTCCTCAGGCCAGTCCAGCCACGTGTCCCCCAGTCCCACCACCTATCAGATGTACAGGGAGAAAAGTCGCTCACCCTCCCAGCAGTCCTTTGACAGCAGCAGCCCCCCCACACCCCTGTCTCAGAAACGTCTGAAGCAGCAGGTGGTGGTGTCTGAGGCCTCCATCATCGGAGCACGTAAAACGGGTCCCATCTGGCCCAGCGATGGAGACTCCACCACATCCAGCAGGACGTCTCATGACAACAGTGTCCAAGGAGATCTGGGTAGGTTTTCAAGGAACACTACATAAGACAGATGCCCCTCCCCTTTTTTTTAATTTGCAGGATTATAGACACCAAAGTGTTCTGATGAGTAGAGAAATGAAAGCTGAAGTACTAAATAGCACATTAAAGGTCCACTCTAATCACTCTGAAAGATGTCTGGGCTTGCCTTGGCTGACCTTGATCCAGACTAAGCCAGTGATGTGTTAAATGCACCTGCAATCTCTTTAATGAATTCCTAATATTTTGACCCACTATTATAAATCTCCCTAAAATGTATGCTGGAGCCAGGATTATTTTGCACTTTAAATGCACTGAACTCTTACAGCAACCCAGTGGTTTTGTACGTCTCTGAAGAGTGCATGACTTGTTTTCTTGACCCTTTGTAAGCATGCCTGCGATCTCTCTTTTTTTTCTGCCCCCTTCTGCTCTTTGCCCGTTGAGTGCTGTAGTGCTCTTATAGAGATGCTCTGACTGAGACAGCGGGTGCCCCCGGGCCTCCCAGTCGCTCGGCCCTGTCCACCCAGAGTGTTTTTGTGTCAGCAGACATCAGTGTTGTTGTCCTTGGTGCAGAGTAATTAACTTAAAGGGGTTTGTGTAGCGTGGTAAATTTAGGGAAGCTCTTTGTTATGGGAGGCGGGTAAGAAAAGGCCCTGACAACTCACTAAAAAAGAGGATAGAGGGGCTCAAAGTGTGTCACACGGCTTCCCATCAAAATTTCAGCCATCAGTGTTTCCTGTTGTTATGTGTGAACACAATAGGAGAATCACTCATCTAGAACGTATATTGACACGGTAACAATGTAACAATGTTAAGTGGGATAAAGAGAGTGGTCATGGCAATTTGGTACCGCCAAGGACACAAGAGAGGAGGGAGTGAGGGTTCCTCTGTGAAAATGTTTATCAAAGTGAATGATACACAAGGACATTTGCTATTTCTGCTTTATAGAACAGGAGAGTGGATTGATTCTGTGTATTTCATGCCAAATTGTCAACCGACAGGATTGGCGTACAGACTCTTCGTAGATTCGGAGCCGAAAATTGACTGCTTTTACCAAAAGTGTTATCCACTGTGGGGCAGATTAAGCTGATGGTCAGAATAGGCTGCTGTTATATAAGGTGATTGGGTCCAAAGCTCTTGACACAAAGCATGCCACGAACAAGCAGATAGTCTATGATATAATAAGCATGAAGAGTAAGCTAGCACGCCGCTCGGTTGGCTGAAACGTGCAAATCCACTCGATCTGGGACTGCCTCATTCCACTCTGCCATTTGTCGCACAATATTGCAAACACACTGTCATGTGTTGTTTTTGCTCCATTGTTTTCATGGACCAAGTTTCCTGTTCTCTACAAAGTGGAGAAAAATAACCAAGAACAGATGCATGGATAGTGCCTGTTTCTCTTAATGATCAAAGGTTCAGGTTACTAGAGTAGTCTAGCATGGAAATGCCACAGGAGTGGAAAAAATCAGTTTATTCACTTATTTAATCATAATTTCCCTGGTGTAGTTTGAAGTTTACTCTTAAAATTCATGACGCTGCTGAGCCTTAAGTGTCATTTTTGTCGCTGAGGTAATGGCAGTGCTGCTTCATGTGAACCATGCTTTGTGGATTAGCAGAAATCTGGATTTATTTTCTGATGTTATAATAACGTTACTGTGCACATTGCTGGATCAGGACTTGGCCAAGGAGCGGTTTTGAGGCAAGCCTCGCAATAAACCGCTCTCTGTTGTGGTTAGTGACTTCTGGACAGTTTTCTTTTTGTTGCATTTATTATCAAACACCACAACATTCGTTAAAATATAATAAGTCGGCCTAGCTAACTTTATGTCACTGTTGTAAAGGAGCTGTATACCAGCTTAACACTGTAACTATTAGGCTAAGCTTCATGTAGAATTCACATGTCTGTGCTTACGCCTACATGAGGCTTTACGCACATGGACCCCTGAACTTGGTGTGTTATGTTATGTCTTATGTTACACACTATATCTATGTTTACCTTAAGGAATATCTAAATGGTGGAGCAGACAGCGGCATGGTGGCAGGGCCTGCCGAGGGAGATGGACAGGCTTGGCATTAGATACAACTACTGACCTGCATAAACAAAGCTGCTTGTACTGCCACCAACCCACTGCATCCCTCCCTGTAATCTCGGTGAAACGGTCTAAAATTGACACATCTCAAGGGTCTTTTTTTTTCTATGAATAGGAGAATGAGTGTTGTCTCCTGCTTTCTGGTTATCTAGGCCAATTGTCAAGACTGGCTGTGAATAGAGCTGCTGATTAGCCGTAGGCCTTTAAGGAGGCCAACTCTCTGATGGCTCTATTTTGCCATAATTAATTATCGTCACGACACTGACATGCCCGTGGCCAGTCTTTTGCTATGGCTGAAGGAGAGTGGGTGTGTAGACTGTCTCGTGGCTAATGCCTTACAGTGAGTGGATGAGGGCATAGGAGAGTAGGTGAAAGGCCAAAGGTGAAATAATAAATCTCCCATTAGTTTAATCGTAATCCCTGTGCAAAACCGGAGACTTTTTCTTTGTGGATGCGTATTAGTTGAGCGTGTCGGCCAGCCACTGGCCTGGCACAGTTTCTGTAGGTAGACGGGTCTGTCTCGGGTGGTTTTGACCCACGGCTTTGACACTAATGGAACGTGTCTGTCTGAAAGGTGATGAAGTCTGCCTGAATGTCTGGCTTCAGTTCAGGGGTTGGTACAACTCGCTGCCTCAGCGGGAATCAGAAAAAGTACTGGCCCACACTACTGGTTAATTGCAGACTCATGAATATTTGAGGTCCCTGAAGGAAGCCCAGACAGGCTTATCATTGTACCTGGATATCAACATCTGAGGTTTAGTGGTTAAGGAAGCTAAAGAATTCAACCTCTCCCTTTCCTAGAATAAATGTAGGACTGTGAGAGGAAGTGCTAGCAGCTCTCTAGGGCTTTAAGTAGGTGTGAGTGTGTGTGTGTGTGTGTGTGTGTGTAAGACACCTGTCCTTCTGTGTGGTGTACTGGGTAAAGTGGTCAAGAGCTGGCAGGCCATCAGTACATCAGGCCAGGCATCGCCAGCTGCTCTCAGAGTATAGGGATGAATAGCCTTGTTGTTTCAGTCGTAGCAGAAACTTTGAACAACACTTGTTTACAGTATATGCAAGACAGACGAGACTTGAGAACTTGACATCACTGTAACTGTTCTATACACATGCTAACCTACATCTCCCCACAGATAGGCCTTAACAGAAGAAATGTTTAACATGCTTATGAGCCGGTGGCTATCCCCTGCAGGCCGCCCTTGGCTCAGTAATCCTCCCTCGTGCTCCGCCTCAGCCCTCTGGTCCTGTAGTCTTAGCTCCCCTCCCTGGTCCCGCTCAAAGGGCTCTCTGTGCTACTGGCTGGCAGGCCAAGTGTTTATGGAATGTCTCAGCTGCTTATGGGGCGTGGGGGGAAACGGCTAATGAAATGTAAAGTGCCGTATGAGTTCACCTCTCCAACAACAGCCTGACCCGTGGAGCTGGTTGTGTCAACGGTCAGCAGAGTTTGTTTTAGACAAACGTTTTCTCTGCGCAGTGAGCCTGGGCAATGTGGCTGACTGGGATAAACAAGATAAGCAAGTAAGGGCAAAGGGCCCAAGCGATTAAATGTCCTTAAATATGGTAGTTATTTAACCGTTTAACTGAAGAAGCTGCTGTAGAAGTTATCCACACACAAATGAAATGATTCCTAAATCAACGATGGACTAATACTGTGCCAACACACTATTAGATTTAACAAATCTGTTTATTACAAACTTGTGTTGTAGATCTGTGTTGCTAGGTAGATAATGACTCAGCCAATCAGAGTCCGTGAAACTTTCACTAATATTTAATGCTCTTCAGAGATACAAATGAATAACTGACCTGGAGGTCACTGTGATTTCCGTGTCATTATAAATACTTTAAAGCTTGTAATACTGTCAGCTTTTTTGTTTTTTGTTCGTCATATAACTACTGAGAATGTACCCTTTCTGAAACAGGGTTATGGGGTTTCCATAGTTTAGACATGCTTCTCTTCCATTTATGCGTCACTAAAGTTGATGTGTGCGTATGCTTATTATTATTTGTCTATGTTTATGCTCAATAAGGTCACAGACTGGAGCAATTATTGGGCTTTGATTCTCTCTTTTACGCAGGGCATTACAAGCTGTGCTGTAACCACCCTGAGCTTTTTTAACACACTGATTAGTAGGTGTGCTGGGCTGGGCGGCCCAGTTCTGACCTACACTGCTCGATGACTGGCACTAATTTTAGGCTGCCCCACAACAGATCAGAGCAGAGCGCTGGTGGGCCTCACTGTCTCCACCGGCCACTGGTTTTAAGTGCCTCCCACTCTAGCAGACACTTCAGATGGTCCAGGATGTGATGATGTTTGGTTGGCCAACACTTTGACGATCTGCCAAAACACACAACTGTCTTCTTCCTCTTGGTCCCTGTGGCAGATGCCGACAGGTACAAGGCTGTTTCTCTTTAACCTGATGGCTAAATCTTAATCGGAGAGGAAAAAAAACAACTGAAAGGAAGTGAGTGCCACCATACTGATCGATCAACCCAGCATGGTTCACTGTAATGGACAGAAATCTCTCTTCAGTGGTGGTGGGATTCAAGTATGCTCTTTGTAGTCTGAGGACCTAAATGTCACCACAGAGTATTTGTGAAGTGGTTTGCAGATAAATCTATCTCCATTTTTTCCCCCGTTTGCCTCTTCTAAAGTGAGGTAAACAACGAGGGCCACAGGCCAGGGCCACCACGTCCTGTTTCTGAAAGCCATCACCCCTCAGTCTATTCCCCCTCTATTTGCTCGCTCTGACCGCCGTCTCCCCAGTGACTGCACAGTCAGGAGGAGAATCCATTTACTGCAGCCATAAAGTGTTGCTAACCTTTTAACAACATCTCACATTGGCATTTTCTGCTGCTTTTTCCAAAGGTGCAACTTCTGTACAGATCTATACACCCATTAGAGAGGCGACAGAGAGACTGTCCTTCAGTGTACCTTTTCTCAATGGTGAAGTGGTAAATTCCAGCCCTTTTTGGTGCTTATTTTTGGGCATTGAGATCTAAATTCTCTCCATGAGTTAAATGGTCTATGTATATGCTCCACAAGGTCACAGAGGTGAGCGATAACTGGGCTTTGATTCTTCCTCTTTGTCAGGGCATTTCAAGCAGTACTCTGACCACCCTGAGCTATTTACACACACTGATTAGTCATGTGCTGGGCTGGGCAGGGCTCTACATCTTGTGCCGAAGTGGTAAAAATCACAATTCCATCCCGTTCTGCTCTGGATCAATCTTCTTTTTTTTTTTGCTCTTTGATGCATTTTGTCCTTGCTATCCAAATTCTCCCCATCCGTTGAATAGAATTGACGTTGTGTGTTTAGTACATTTAATCAAGCAGTTAGTGTGTCCAGATGGGCCAAGTGGGATCCACAGGCTGTCACATTGATCGCTGTCTGGACCACTTCCTCCTTTTGGTTATTTCCAGAAGCAACAGCGAGCTTATCCTTTCCCGTATTAAAATGTCCTCTAGCTAATGCTGTCAAGTGAAATACCGTGCTTTGATGCACACGTCACGTGGCGATGGTATTTAGAAAACACACACAATCAAGTTGTCTGTCTTAACCCAAAGAGAGGGTCATCCACAGAAATGTCCTGAGGATCAGTTCACTCTTTTGAGATGTCTGGGTCTAGTGTTTGAAGTAAGCTATCCTGTATGAGCTCTTTAAACAAGGCCACATGAATTTTGTTGTGCTCTGATTCGGTGAAACTGCACATCTGTCAATCCCCCTCTGCCTGTTTACCATTGTGTGTTCATCTCTATGGATTAGGATTACAGGTTTGAATGTGTCTTTGCTTTGTCATCAATAGAGCATCCTGCATGTCCCTGTAGTAAACTGCTGCGATAGTCCTCTGAACATGCCTGTTGTTTGCATGCTGCAGGAAGGAACATGTTGATGGATTATTCTCCTGGAGTGGACGGGAAAGCTAGGGGCCAGTTGTTTGGCCAAGTCCTTATATATCCTTGGATTCTATTTTTGGTTGGTTCAGTGTTCAGTATGATGTCCGTGGTAGCGTGGGAAAACAAATCACTCCCCTTAGAACTTCTAAATTATACTTTAAAGAGTTAAAAGTTTTTTTTTTTTAATGTAGTGATCTGAGATTCATAAGCACAAGGGGCATTGGATTGCAGTCAAATGAAATTCTTGAAAAACAGAATTACAGAGTTCAGAGACAGTCAGCTTTCCTCTGATCCTTGGCGCTATACAGCTCACAACTCCAGCTGTTGTGAGCTGGTGATCTTACATAATGTCATTAGAATGTATTCATTACAGCTCTATTGCACCGTTGAATTTTGAGCTGTAGCTAGTTGGGAATGGGACAGGGAGTGTATAGGACTGCCAGGATCGCCACCGTGCCAGGATCGCCACTGTGCAATGTGTTGGTGTCAAACCAAATTCTCAGTTTCTCAGTTACTGCAGTGGAAACATGGAAATGATATTACCTCTTCACCAGTGTCACTGAGTTACACTCTGTTGTTGAAGGCGATCTGTAATCTCTGATCTGGAGCTCCCAGTACTGATGGCCCGCCAGCTGTTCTGCAGCATCATTTCCACTCTGCAAGTGATAGATTGACTGAGCTGTTCAAGGACTGACAGTCATGACAGCTATATGTGACTTTTACATGTGTTTTGAGGTTGTTAAAGATGAGTTTATATCAAGAATAACTTTCTTTGTTTAGCAGCTTACCGAGAGGAACAAAAAAACACAAACAAGTTTACACACATTCCTGTGGTGGAAAAAAGCATGTCTGTAGAAATGGGTTTTTAGGAAGGAAGTAAGTAAGGAAGTAAAACTGACTATTTTGAGTTAGGATGGGTTATAAAAGTTGTGAAAAGCTCCTCCATATAGCTAAGTCAAAAGAATGTGAATTTATACTGTACAATAAATTGTTGAGGCTTTAAACTGCTATGGTAAAGGTTTTTTTTATTTTTATTGCGAAAGGCGTCCTGAAGGTAGATGGAATATAGTATGATGGTCATGACCCTAGATGAATTGTGCATTAGGAGTGGGAGAGGGAGGTGTTTGCGAAGAGACGACCTTGTGCAGAAAGCCCGTTTCCGCTACGAGGGTGATGGATTGCTGAATGTTCCGGACAGCCCTGCCTGGACACTTCCTCAGGAGCAATCCTTGTGATCGGTGGAGCAACAGTGCTTACTGAATGTCTATAGTGATATCCAGCATTTTCTCACACTGCCGTGGTCAAGTGAGCCCCTTTATAGTTAAAGAGTTAAAGAGGCGACATCTTGTAACGACGGTGGAATACATTTTAGATCCCCCCCTCACTCATTCCTGTGTTTACTGTGGTTCAAAGCTCTGACCGTTTCTCTTTGTACTGGCAGGAGATAGTTTGTGGGTCCCGGGCTGCTATCTGAGAGAGGATATGTTATTCATCCAGTGCCACAGCTGATGTATAATCTCTCAGGAACACAGAGTGGCCTTTCACATGGACTTCCCCTGTGTTGTGAGGCTGCCTTGGCCTGCAGTAGCCTGCCTCTTGCTCAAGTCAATACAGCCCTCTCTCTTTTCCTCTCTGTACTGGTCTGGCCAAGACTATTGGCACTGTTGCATTTTATGCACATCATGTACAATATCTTCTGAAATAACTGGTAATCGAAAAAAAATTTGATCTTCACAAGTTCATCCGTTTTATTTAACAGCACATGATCAAACAATAATATTAAAAAAAACAACTTTTATGGCTTTAAAATTGAGAAGAGACTATGGCCATGATTATTGGCTCCCTTTTCTAATACTTTACTGTTGTAAATCAATAGATGAAGTTGTTTAAATTTCCAGTAATTTCAGAAGATATTGTACATTATCTGCGTAAAATGCAAGGGTGCCAGTAATCTGTCTGGCTCTGCTGGGCCCAACGTGTTTGTTTGAGTGCGTTGCCTCTGCGGATGTCATCCTGTCAGCCTGACCGTCAGCCAGGCCTCTCCAGAGGGACTCTGCTTTATCTCCCCCAGTTTCCGGAATCCTCTCTTTCCTGTTTTCAAGCTGAGGTGAACAAGTTTTGTAGCCTCTTCTTAACATGCCAGTCTCCGCAGTAGACAAACGCCTTTGCCTTTTTTCATTGTTGCTGCATGTGCCGGTTCCCACATACTTAACAATGATAATCACTGTTAGAATGATGATAACCAACGGTGTGTCAGGGGCTGACAGTAATTACAGGATGCAGAGCTTGTTGATCCACATCTACAGGGTGTCCGAAAAGTCTGCAATCATAGGGATGAGTAACGCCATATAGTTTTTTTTCTTGTTACACTTGTTTTTTCCACACACACCAGTAGTCAAGATAGCTGCATTGTCTAAGGTGTCTCCGAATGCAGGCGTGGGTTCAAGTCCCTCGTCTGTCAAGCAGTTGCGATGCTTGTTTAGTTGGTTGTTTCCCTATTCTGATTCCACAAACATGTACGATGAACACAAGTGCCTGTTTCTATCCCCATGTTGAAGAATGCCACTGCTTTCTGAGCTCTGAGAGCTCTCAGGGAGGAAGACAGGCAAAATGATCCTGAAAATACATCATACAGGCAGCTGAAGGAGATGTACAACAAGGTTGTCCTGAGCAGAGCACGTGTGTTGCCCCTGCAGTTTCCATGGTTTATCCAGTGGCATGGGACAATCCCTCTGTGGCTGGCACAGGCTCTGTGGTAGATTTGGACAGGCCACAGGTTTATGAAGGTTACAGAGGATTTGATACAAAGACACACAGCACAAGGAATGGTCCTCTGCTTTGTGTTTATTGTCAACTCCATGGTAGAAAGAAAATAACAGAATACTAGTATATTAGTTGTTAGAAATGCAATTCCCAGACTGAAAGTCTGGGAATTGCATTTTGCATTTTGAATTGACTGAAAGTCTGGAATTAAGGCTGCAAATGCTTGCCTACAGTATTCAACCTATCCTATATTGTAGTGACTTGTCAAGTCTATGGCATCTTAATGTAGCTAATAACTTTTTCACACCAACAATCCAATTCAGGTAGCCACTTAAACCTTCCGTTCTGACCCAGACCTGGAAAACAATTGCTATGCTACTAGACATTAAGATTGCTGCATTTCCTTTGATACTATTCTGTGTTTACAGCATGACTTCATATCTTGGTGTCTGACTCCATATGACCATTGTCCTTTGTTTGACATTTTCTCACAGAGGCTCCCTACAGTGAGACCCCTCCTTCCTATGGCTATGACTTGGAGCATACAGACGACCACCAGCCCCACCACGACCCCCTAGCCTTCGCAGGCTCCCCTTCCTCCTCGCCACGCCTCCGCTCCAAGAGCCGCAGCAGCCGAGACACTCAGTCCTCTGGATCCCTGGAGTCCACTCTGTCGGTAATGCTATTGGGTCAACTCCTACCACCTTCTGAAGCCTTAACTGTGCTATGCAGCTCACAGTGCTGCTGCTCTCCCCTTCATCTTCCACTGGCTGCGCTGCTACTGCACTCTGGCTACTGCATTGTCCTTCACTGCACTCTCTCCACACACCATCCTCCACTTTCAGTAGCTAGGATTTCTCATTTTATGAGTGCTGATACCTTATTCCCTAGTAACTGCTTTTCAGTCTGCTCTCTGTTTTTGCGCCAGTGACCAGTCATCCCCAGCACTCCCACTCATCTTGTAATTTGTAATAATTAGTTTTCTCTTTCACTTTACTGAAGAGGATAAACAAGTTGCCATTTGCGAGAAGGTTTTCGCTCTGTTTGCTGTGGAAGAACAGCGCCCTCTTCCTGTTTTGTGCCGTAAAGCAATCCAGCAGACTTCCCGCCAAATCCGACCAGGTGACACACAATGTAAAATGCAGTGTAGAGGTCGGTAGAGGCTGGCAAGCTTCTCGGCAATGGTCTTATTTGTTTACAGTCATTATACCAATATCTCAAAATGTATGTGGTATGATTTATTGAACTCTCTTACCTCCTTAAAAAAACATAGTGATCAAAGCACTAGTAGGGGTATTCAATGGCCAACAGTAGAATAGAGTGTGCCCAGATGGGAGTACTTGTAACTGTGAAGCAGGGCGTTGCTGAAAAAGACCAGACATGCTCAGCAAGCAGTCTCTGGGTAAACAAGGGTTAAAAAGAAATCCCGCTACTATCCCTCTCTACCTCTGTCCTATCTGTGGTATTCTTATCCTCTGATGTGTAAACTTCATGATGGGGGGAGGGGACTCTCCATATAGCTCCTTTACTATCCAGCCAGTATAATGGGACTTGATGCAGCTTTGCTCGGTGCTCCAGTGAGCTACTTACTGACATGAGATCATGCCCCAGGATGACTGATGACTTTGACCTGTTTGAAATAAACAGGTCAAACTCCCACTGAGTTTAATCAAGTCTGGTCTGTCCTAGTCCCAGGAGAACAGTGTCTCTGAGGTCTCACTGAACACTGCAGACGGCTCAGTCTAGATCAAACCTGTTTACAGTTCAAATCTGTCCTCCCATCATGTCTCCCAATCGCTTTCTTTCTCTCTCACACAATTTTCCTCCCAGGTGGAGCTGGATCAGGAGAAGGGGCTGGAGATGAGGAAGTGGGTTCTGTCAGGAATCCTGGCCAGTGAGGAGACCTACCTCAGCCACCTGGAGGCCCTTTTAATCGTAAGCGTTTGATCACTCACACACACACACACACACACACATACATACACAAGTTCCTAAGTTTGTTGCACACCTTTAGCCCAAGCATAAAACAAAATAAAATGTATATATACCTTTGACATCATTGTTGACAGCATATGAACTAACTTTACCACTAATTTTGAACTAATTCATTTTTTTTTCATTGCAGATGCAGGTTATTAGTTGTTAATAGAAAATTCCTGAAACTGTCTCTCTCGCTCTTGGCAGAATTTTTCACTTGATTTTAAGATTGAATATGAGACTAAATGACTCGTTGAGAGATGTGGATGTTGTTTGCACTGTACATTAAATAACTGCTTCCACTTATGGACTGATTAATTGTTCAGCCCATGAAGCCTCTGAGGGCAGCAGCCACCACCTCCCAGCCGATGCTGACCATCCAGCAGATAGAAACCATCTTCTTCAAGGTGCCAGAGCTTCATGAGATTCACAAGGACTTCTATGATGCCCTGCTGCCCAGAGTCCAGGACTGGAGCAACCAGCAGTGTGTGGGCGATCTCTTCCAGAAACTGGTAAGCTTGTAATGCTTTAAAATTATTAGAGCTTAAATCACAAAGTGGGGCTGCAACAGAGAGGAGCACCCCATCCCTCCTAATTGAGATGCCTATGAGCCTAGTTAGGCCTGTAAATTCCTTTGAGGCTTGTTTGTGATAAAGGGCTATCTAAATAACCTTGACTTGATTTGTCCACCTCCACCTCCACCAGCCATAAACAACAAATTTCAGTCCGAGGAGTGCTCAGTTTACTGACCCTTACGTTACATGATTTCTGGGTATTGAAGTCACCTCCACCTGCTATTTGTGGCCACCAATGTGTGTGAACTTGCCTAGTGCAGCTTTAATGCTGGCGTTCAAGCATCAAAAAGGCGTGTTGGTTCTTGATCAGACATATCAGTCATGTGACTTTCAGCAATCCCTCAAGTGATTTCAAATTCACTTTGTATAAGTACAATGCCCAGACCTCTCCAAGCATCAGATAATGATGATTTCTAGTGAAGCAAACTACATACTAGTCAAACACTTTCAAAGCTCTCTCCTCTTGTTCAAAAGAACAGTGGCACAGCCTCTCAGCACCAAGTAGTATGTTGGTTTTTGATCAAACAAGTCAGTATGAGTCAAGCCGGTCACGTTTAGAAAGTGCATTGTAGCACTCCTTAAATATCATTAATGATAGTTAATGTAGGGAGACTTTAGGGGCAGAAAGAAGGAGTCTTTGCCTGTTAGTAATGTTTAGTGGACCTTGCAGTGCACATGTGAGTAGACTGCCTGGAGTCATCTCCTGCTCAGATAAAAGCCTTGCTTTACCACAGGACAGGCAGTAAAGGAGAACAAAATGCTCTGACTATAAGAGCTACCTCACTATTTCAGTGTTTGATGAAAAAGATGAAACACGTGCACCAACGCATGCACACACACACACACACACACACAACCACCCATGGATATATATATACTTGAGCACATATTTTCCTATTCTCTCTCTCACACAGATGCACACACACTCATCAAATGGGTCCATTCCACCCATAATCCTATAATGTTACCTTATGCCAAATCATGGTTAAGCACAGCATACACTGGCATTACGACATACCCAGAGGACATCATGGACTAGTAAAATCTATCTGCTCTATTAGGGAATGAGTCTAATCTGCTCTCATGCCCTATAGGCCAGCCAGCTTGGAGTGTACCGGGCCTTTGTGGACAACTACAAGGTTGCTGTAGAGACGGCCGACAAGTGCTGCCAGGCAAACATCCAATTTGCTGAGATATCGGAGGTATGTAATCACGCCACACACAGCAGGACACGGGACATGTGGCAGGCTAGTGTTTGATGTTTTACAGCTGCCCTGGGCAAGTGATGACAGGGCAGTTTTAACACTCGTCATAGTACTTGTCTTTAGCTGAGTAGCTCTTTACAGTGGTGTTGATTGTCATAACGGTTCTGCTTGGTAATTGCTGTGGTTTAATGGGACTATTTTCCTTCTGAATACCCCTTCCTGCTGTGCCCTGCTAGAATCTCAAGGTCAAAAGCACAAAGGACTGCAAACACCAGTCTGTGAAATATTCACTGGAAAGTAAGTCCTGTATGAAATGACTGGCAACCCCCCACATTAATCAGTATTGCTGCAGCTAGTTGTGCTATGACTGGGCCTGTTGAACTGAAATGCTGTGACTCTTCCTCCTCCTCAGCTCTTTTGTACAAACCCGTGGACAGAGTGACACGCAGCACCCTGGTCCTGCATGTAAGTCAAGCCGTTACACTGTCTTTTAAAGCGAGCCTCATGTTGTCTGCATGATGATGACACAGAATGTCCCTATGAGGATCTACAGTATGAAGGATCACATTCATCACTGCAATTTGATTTTTTTTTTTTTTTCTATAGGACCTACTGAAGCACACGCCCTCCAGCCACCCAGACTATCCCCTGTTACAGGACGCCCTGCGCATCTCCCAGAACTTCCTGTCCAGTATCAATGAAGAGATCACCCCGCGCAGGCAGTCCATGACGGTCAAGAAGGGAGAGGTCAGTATGGCAGGCTGTGTCACTGCATCTCTCTGCAGATTAATACCCATGTCTTTATGATCTGAAGCAGATGGATACATTTTTACAAAATCAATTTCACTGTGCTGTGCATTCGCCAAAATGTGCATTGAAGGTAGCGTAGCAGTGGAGGAGGGCACATTAAGAGAAGGTCTGGCTTGTTCCCTCTGTGGAGCACTTGTTCCCTTTGCCAAGGACAAATGCAGCACTTTGAAAAGCAGGGACAGTGGCACAGACACACAGGCTTGGCACTGCCTTATTGACTTCCTGGCTTACTCCTGCAGTGCTTTTATACTTGGCTTCATTTGCTCCAGCCCTCTTTTGTGCTCTGCTAACTCTCAGGCACAAGATTGTTTTGTTATGTAACAAAACAAACTGCATTTCTGGGAACTGAAGAGTCTCTGATTCCTAAATGAGATATCCACCATCCAGTCTTGCAAAATGACTGTTAACACAAAAAGGAATTATGCCAGATTTTAAGGGTTTATAGGTAATTTAAGTCCTTGGTTGACAAAACTAACACTTGATGATACAGAGTGCCTCCTCTGTATTTAGTCATATTGAACATATTGAAACTCTTCAAGCACGCTTTCAGTTATTTCACTCTCTCAGTCAGACAGCAACGTTTTGGCATTCAGGGTTAATTCTGCACCAGTAGTTTCCGTCAGGTCCTGACTAGTGACAGTAAAAGCCTTGAGCACAGGGTGTCTGGGAGCTGTAATAAAACTGGTGTGTGAGTCAGGTTGCTGAGTCATCTCACCAGCCTGCCTGTCTGCTTCAGCCGTGGAGGAAGTGGAGCGTAGAGGAAGCTCGTGACAAAGTAGTGCAAACACTGAAGCCAAGGGTCTCCGTGTCGCAAACCAGGAAAGCCCATCGCCTGCTCACTCCCATCCTTCCCTTCCAGAGTCTCAGCTCTGCTTCCCAGAAATGATCTGCAGCACGCCTTATCAAGTAACTGTCTGTCCAACCTTCTGCACTGGGCGTTTACTGACCGCGCTTCCTCACCTTTCCAGACCCCTCTGTCCCCACACTACGCATCCCAGGGCTCTGATTCAGATGACCTGATTGACTAACTTCCTCTATTTCTTTTGGAAAGTTGCCCTGCCCACCAGACGGGGATATCTTGCCAAGTAAACTAAAGGATGATTGTTGGGAACATTACCACATATTGTCTTGAAATCCCACAGAAAAGAGATAGGCGGATAACAAGTCGACACACGACAATTAACTTAAAATACAATATGAGTTTGTTCTTGGATTGTCTCTCTACTAAATCTACACCGACTGTTTCATTGCACAGTGGCTGCCTGTAATTATCACGATCATTTGAACCCGCAGGTTTGTTTGGCTTTGCCTCGTCGCTCAACATCTATTATTATAAGGTATGAAAATAGCAGAAGTCAGTACAGCTGACTGCCCTTCCCTGCAGAGT
The DNA here is from genome assembly GCA_900323365.1 of Monocentris japonica. Lineage (NCBI taxonomy): Eukaryota > Metazoa > Chordata > Actinopteri > Trachichthyiformes > Monocentridae > Monocentris > Monocentris japonica. The sequence continues at coordinate 49,489 of OOFE01013405.1, forward strand.
TCTGTGCCGTACCCATACTGGGCCTACTGTTGGTTTGGGACAGTGTCGCAGCTCTTGGTTTTCCATTGGAATATGGAGCAGGTTTGGTCCTGTTTGTGTAGGAGAGGAATGTGTGGATGTAACCCTGCACTCTTTGAAATGGGGACAGTACCAGATCATATATGTTTGGGTGCCTTACCAGCATGCCTCTAACTCACCCGCACTGAACCGAACTGCGAAGTAAACAGCATGCCACAGTGATTTCCTTGTTTTTATCAAACTGTGGTCTGTGTGGGATGGTTTTAAGTCTCACATGGGCAGTGTCAATGTAAACAGCAGTGGGGAAATTTAGATGCATGCTGCCGCAGGGAGAGCGGATGTCATCACATCCGCCTCTAACCTCAGGCTGGACAGGCTGAGGAGGATTAGAGGAAGCTCTGAAATTAGTATCTATCACCAAAAAACATGGCAGACATGCTGGAAGTGCAACTAGTCATTGACCTGACCCGCTTAATTTACAGTTCCACAGAGATTGCATCTGAGGCTGAAATGCAGCGGAAGTTTCAACTTGACTCAGAGAATACATCATTATTTCTGCTGTAGGTTGACGGATCGGCCAGAGGTCCAGGAAATATCCACGTATTGTAACCAAAATGAAGGGTCGTTCTGTTTAGGTCACATCATACATCAAGTGTTGATTTTGTTTTCATGCCCACCATCAGGTTGGGTCACATTCACCAGCAGCAGCAACACTTCAGCCTGTAATTACACGCATGTTGTCGTGTCCTGGCGCAACATCAGGATGAAGTCATTGTTTGTGAAGCCCAAATTAACCAAGAGTTTTGTTTCAAAATAAGATACTGGCATGTGAAAAAGTGACACATATTCTTACAAGGCGTCAATGTAAATCTCCATCAGAAATGTTTTAATTTATTAGTTATCATTTAGTGGAGCACCTATATTATTTAAATATCACATCATTTCATGTGACAGTTTTTTCCAACAGCAAAAAAACTAGGATAATGTAGGATGACTGGATCTTTATTGTAATGGGATGTTAAATTTTCAGCAGTTGTAATATTACAACTTGTCCTTTGTGCTTTAATGCGATTGAATCCTGTGACAATATTTCCCTTAACTCTTACTTTCTAGTTTAAAATAATAAAACTTGAGATACTTGTGTATATTTAAGATATTTTTATAGTAAGATAGAGACTTTAATTTTAGCGATTTCCTGTTTCCTGTCGGCAGAACCGTCAGCTGTTGAGGGACCGCTTCATGGTGGAGCTGGTCGAAGGCTCCAGGAAGCTCCGTCATGTCTTCCTCTTCACCGACCTGCTGCTTTGCACCAAGCTGAAGAAACAGGCGGCAGGGTGAGTCCGGTTCAGCGCCAGAGGTCAGAGGTGCAGGCTTGTGACCGGAAGATCACTGTTTCAAACCCCTGGCTCGGTGGGGAACGAGAAACACTCTGCCCTTGAGCAAGGCACTTAACCCCTGTCTTGAGCTGCTCAGTGGCCAACGGTGTTAGACTATGGTTGTGTTGGGCGGCAGCCAGGTCTGAATGTGTGTAACTGGATAAAGCATGAGTTTGAGGAACACCTAGGGATGTAGTAGAGGGTAAAGCTAAACCTAGACTCAGTTCACCCACCTTTTTATTTGTGGAAAACATTTTAGGCTGACATTTTTATAACCTACATCATAGTAGGTATTTACAAATCAATTTAAGTTACATGAAAATGGGTTCTTTTTAAGGAAAGACAGCATAAATCAATGCTTTTCTTTTGTTTATATTGGTTGTTTGCCTTGTGGTGATCACTGTCTGGAGGTCAGTCTACCCACCTTTTTATACATCACTCACAACGTTTACTAGGATAACTGATATGAAAGCAAAGCAATCCACTTAAAACTATAGCTCCTGTGGACATTTAAAGGGATCCATGGACTTTTTAACATTCTTCTCTAGATTCTTGTCACTTGTCACTTATTGGGGGGGGGGAAGTTTCTGCACTTGTCCATCAGTTTCCTAAAAGTGACTGCAAGCTTGCGGTTAGTCTTCCTCTTGGCTTCAATGAGGAATGCTAATGCTGCAAGACAGCTTGAAACTGAAGGACAATGTGACAATTCAAAGTACCCCTCCAGTTTGTGTGTTAACCTATGTTCTCCTCCTGCCCGTCTGCCAATAGGAAAGGGCAGCAATATGACTGTAAGTGGTACATCCCACTGGCAGACCTCACCTTCCAGACCATCGAGGACTGCGAGTCCACCCCCATCCCTCTGGTGCAGGATGAGGAGATAGACGGCATGAAGATCAAAATCTCCCAGATCAAGAACGAGATCCAGAGAGAGAAGGTGAGGATGGACAGACTGTGGCGTGTGTTGCTGCTTCTTACAGGCTGTGAATCAGAACATTCATAGCAAGCAAATGTAGACAAGTTCACTTAATTGTCATATGTATAAAAGATACAATGGAAAATCTATAAACCACAAGGTTGTCTCCATCCCAGACAGGCAGGGAATACACAATTCTAGTGTAAATGAAACAGTAATTTAAAGTAATAATAATAATAAGGACATCCTCATGTAAATAAATGTCCGTTTTGTTTCTCTCTGTCGCTGATTGATACAACGCAATAGTGATTCAGCCTTTACTGAGTTCATCAAAGTTTTCACATTTGCTATTCTAAACTGGTGGGTCTTTCCTGGGAAAAATCCTCGGGCTGACAGGACGTGATGCGTATTATGTTTCCAGCAGCAGCAGCAACAGCGGTTTGTTTGGAATAAATAGAGGAAGAGCTGGGTAGTTAGCATGAGCAGCGATAGCCAGGTGATCTTTGGGGAATACAATGAGAAACACGACAGCAATGAGTGTGAGCACCAAAGACGGAGACGAAAACAATAGGAATTTGAGGATTACCACTTTAAATAAAACAAAAATAACAAAGAATAGTGTAAATGGAACAGAGTGCATAGGATGCACAGCGTGTACTGTAAAGACGTTAACTCTGTTATTGTGTATCTGTAGAGAACCACCAAAGGATCCAAGGTGATCGAGCGACTGAAGAAGAAGCTGTCAGAGCAGGAGTCTCTGCTGCTGCTCATGTCACCCAATATGGCGTTCAGAGTGGCCAACAGAAATGGCAAGGTGAGTCAGGGGCTCGGCGGCAGACTCCAAGGATGTTTCACAGGGGAATAGTGATTTCCAGTTCCACCCCAGAGCCGGTGGCCTGTAAAAGATCCGATTAGCTGTTTAATCTGTCCCTTTGATACACCCACAACCAAAGGACACTAGTGTCCAACATTGGTGCAAAGGTATATTAGCTATCTGGCTCCGTAAACTGGGGTCCAGGGAATCCCAGGGGTCCTTGAAGAGGCATCTGAGGATCTGTGTTTAATGTCACTACTATTTCACTCACTAGAAGTTAGCTCTCATGTATCATGTGAATGTATAAGAATGACCTTTCTGTTCAGAGATTTCATGTTTCCCACTGTTATCGCCCCACCTGCAGTACAATAGAGACACAGACGTCAAATATGTTATTAGATGGGGTCCCTGAGACAAAACCTTGATCAAATTTATGTTTGGAAATGTTTGGAAACTCGGTATGCCAGCACAGTATGAGACGAGTTAAAGAAATATAAACTCTCTAGGGATTTTCACATCTCACCACAGCCCCAGCCAGTCTTTTTCCCTGTTCTGGCACAGTGTTAAACAACGTGAGGAGAAAAGGTCTGGTTTAAAGAGGCTAGTGGGCTTGGGGCTCCATTCACACTGGATGACTGTCTCTCTCTTCTTTAAGCCTCCCGACGGCCTGCAGAGCCTGAACAATAACACTGTCCAGTGTTTAACACTGGTGTGCAACATATTAGATATTAGATCCCCCTCCAAATATTGAGTTGCACCATCTTTTACACAATCCATGTTGTCTTAGTTCCTAAAAATCTTCATTCTGCCTCCTCCCCTTCATCTACAATTCCCTTTTATTACTTCATTGTGTTTAATAGGTGAAATCAATAAAGGGTTTTACTAGGAGTCACCTGGTCAGTATTTCATGCAAAGTGCAGGTGGTAATATATCTTGTATACGCAGTAAACTACTATTTGTTTTGGTGTCTGCTGCCCTCTACAGGTGTAACATCGTGTTACTGTTTTCAGGGTGGAATGAAATACTCTGACTACAAGGCAGTATAATATTACTTTCTGTCTTTTAGAGTTTCACATTCCTGATATCCTCAGACTATGAACGTGCGGAGTGGAGGGAGATCATCCGCGAGCAGCAGAAGAAGTGTGAGTTACCTCTGTAACGTTATGTAACACTTTCATGGCTTTTAATGACTTCCACTAACCTTGATTCTGCCCTACAGGTTTCAAAAGCTCCTCTCTGACCTCTCTGGAGCTGCAGATGCTCACTAACTCATGTGTGAAGCTGCAGACAGTCCACAATATTCCAATGACCATGAGTAAGGAAGGTAAGGTTCATACTGCAACCTGCAGCATAGCAGGTATAAATACAACTGTTTTACAGGACAATGTAAAATTGTTAGTATGACAGCTATAGTGCATATGATGCCAAGTATTAAAAAGTATTACAGTTTGATACTTCAATAGATTTTTAGATAGATTTTCTTTCTTTTTTCCCTCAGATTTCAGTATTTTAGACACACAACTCAGTTCATTTCTAATTAGCTATTACTACTTCCTACCTTCTCCTGTTATTTTGTAAAAACTACCCTCTTTATTCCACAGATGATGAATCTCCCGGTCTATACGGCTTTCTGAATGTCATCGTTCACTCTGCGTCAGGGCTCAAACAGAGCTCAAGTAAGTGCTTGTTTTTGCCGGTCGGGCTTGTTTTTCAAGGCTTTGACTGGATATAATATTGCTGATTATTGTTGAGGTTGAGGAGTGGCGCTCCACAGTTGCCTCTGCCTCTGTGTCAATCAAATCCCATCTTCTGTACCCGTCTCTGGCTGTCAGCGGGGAGGGCAGCTGCAGGGGAACAAGTGGTATTAGCCAGGGACACCGTGTCCCAGTCAAATATGTCTTTGGGCTCTCAAATCAGTGACAGCTTATGCTCCCCTTTTTGTCTCTATCACAAAAACATAGCGAGAAGAAATGCTAGCCAGCCAGCTAGGCATGGACATGTCTCAACCAGTGGGAAGTTCAGTCTACTTTCTATTTTAAGAAAGCTGAGAGGTGCACAGAGTAGGAATGACACAGGGAAGTAGGTTGTAGGTAGTAGGCTTATCCAGTACACCATCTGGACATTTCTCAACCAGTAGATTGATGTGGAGCCTTAGTTTAAGGTTCATATTTATCGTTGTAATTCAGCTGTTCCACATGTAACTACTCAACTAACTCCTGCTTCTGCCCACTAGACTTGTACTGCACTCTGGAGGTGGACTCCTTTGGCTACTTTGTTAACAAAGCCAAAACACGCGTGTACAGAGACTCTACAGAGCCCAACTGGAATGAGGTGAGAGTGCAAAGCTGGGTGGAGAAAGAGAATGAGTAGTGCCTCCCTCCCTCAATTAGTACCGTCTATGTACCCTCGAGTAAGGCAATGAACCCCAGTTGTTGCAGTGGAGCTGTTTAGTTGCCGGCAGTAGAAGACTGTTTGTACTGCGCAGTGTAGTGTGTGCACATTCAGAAAACCCTTCCCTGAATACATAAAGGTTACAATGTTGTGCACCGGGCTGCAACCTCTCTTACTAACCTCCCTTTGATCTGTTTCCACGCGCAAAGGAGTTTGAGATCGAGCTGGAGGGCTCTCAGACTCTGAGGTTGCTCTGCTATGAGAAGTGTTGCAACAAAACCAAGCAGAACAAAGAGGATGGAGAGAACACAGACCGGATCATGGCCAAAGGACAGATAAAGGTATGGACATGTAAAGCAGACCTCGGTCACACCACAGAGAAGTAGACTAAATTGAGCTTTAAACGTTCTGGCACTCATTTTATTGTCCTGTTGTTCCTGAGGACACTCATCATCCTACAGTTGTTAGAAACAGTTACCTGCATTCCTGTATACATGGCGTGCTCTTGCTGTGATCTTTGCTGGACGTCCACTCCTAGAGAGAAACTGAAACTGAGGCCTTGGTATGACCACTGCTCTATATCATTCTACTGACATTCACACCGCTAACAGCAATCCATTTTTTGGATAATCCTGCCTTGTGCTGGTGAGTCACCTCAGCCTGACTGCTGATGGTGTTGTGACAGAGGGAGGATTAGAGTTTGGGAGGGACACAGGCCGACCAAA
>OOFE01013406.1:0-14526 GCA_900323365.1 Monocentris japonica
TTAAAACTGCAAATTTGCATAGCAGGCGCTAAAGCCTGTCATCTGGTCGCTGTTGTCTGTTGTCTGTTGTCTGTTGTCGGTAGTAAAACCCTGTGGCCCCTCCCTCCTCCAGGCGCTCATCTGCATGTGTATGGGGTTGCGCACAATAGCGGAGCGCTCGGCTGTCAAATCCAGCGGTCCGCACAGAGCTCCTATTGTTTGGCCTGCAGATGTCTCCGTAGCCACGCCGCGCCATCTGCCGCTTTCTGCAGGTGGGGTCGGGCAGGGAGGAGATGGGGTGCAGCTTTCAGTGCCAGAGGGGTTGGGTTTGGCTGGTTTGGGCCGGTTGTGGAGAGGTCCTGCATGTCATCTGGTGTCCTGCCAGCTGCTGTTGGCTATTATTTACTTGCAGTCTCGCAGGCACTAGTGAAACTTTGGTAAACACACCACAAAGACGGCTGGCTGCAAACACGATGAGAGGTCAGTTCTGTTTGGGTGCAGCATGCACCTGCTTTGCAGTTAACAATGAAATCTGCGTGACTCGTCAGTTTTCTTACACTTTATTTATTATGTCATTCAGAGAGTCAGAATGGGTTTATGTGGATCTAAGCTTTTCACTCCAGTAAAAGCCCCTAAAGCCCCTTTCCCCCTACGCTTACTTAAAACCATGTGTACATATAAGTAAGAGTAAGTCTACAACTCAGAACCAAGGGACATATATTCACTCAGGCCATTAATAAAAGTTTTACAGTATCTATATATGACTACGTTCTACAAGAGGCTACTTTTGTGTACACACCCCTCAAAAATGTAATTTCACGAGGCACTTTCACACAAATACATTAGGCTATTCTTAAAAACATGAAAAGATGCATCGGTAAAAATACTGACTCATTTATCAAAAGCCACAAAGTGTGAAAAAGTATCCCAAGTATTTCTTAGTAAACGCTAATGTTTGCAAAACACATAAAAAGAAGTCAGCCCAACCAACGTGAAATTAAAAGATCACTACTACTAACAATAATTCAATGTAGGTATAGAAAACTGTGATGATGTTTCTCTGAATAGTCTTATGAAAGCACACAGAACTTGGAGGTGTGTCTGAGGCCCCTGTAGGCCCGGAGGCCCTCCCTCTTGGGGTCTCGCACCATTCCTCTAACCACAGGCACCGTGTCCCAGCCCCGCCTCTTCTGGGCTCGGTGTAGGAGGATACGGTAAACCCCAGTGACAGGGCTCCTACTGTCCTTGAGCTGATTGTTGCGTATGTGCTCCATGGTAAATCCCAGCTCCTCCAAAGAGACCCTGACCTCCTCCTCTTCATCGTCCAGTTCGGAGTCCAGCAGGTAGAGAGGGCTTGGTGGATCAGGAGGCACTAATGACCAGGGAAACTCCACAGGCAAGAGCCAGTCACAGCCAAACATTTGGTCCACTGCATAACGCTCCGAAGGCAAAGGCTTCAAGATGCCCTTGATCAGCCTCTGGCAGGGGCCAGGCACCCAGGGAGGGACGATGTAGGTGCCTTCGAGGATGCAACGCCGCAACTTGCCCATGGTTTCAGCGCGGAATGGCATGGTGCCAGTCACCATGAAGAAAATTAGGACCCCCATGGCCCACACGTCCACCGGCGGCCCGACGTAGCACTCATCCCTGAAGAGCTCCGGGGCGGCGTAGGGGGGAGAGCCACAGAAGGTGTCCAGGGTGTCACTGCGGTTTGAGACACGGGTGCTAAATCCAAAATCAGCCACCTTCACACAGGCATTGCTGGTGAACAGAACATTCTCCGCCTTCAGGTCCCGGTGGATGATGTTGTTATTGTGCTGCAAACACCAAAACATGAGTTGGTTTGGTATTTCTAAATAGGTAACAAATCTGATGGTTTCTCCTTGGCAATTATTGGCAAATATGGCAGGTAAGTACACAAGCAATGTAACTATTAACTATAAACGATTAAATGCTGCTGCAGTCTTAGCCAAGTACCTCTTGGAAATCCTTGATTTCAACGTGACTAACCAGGATAAATGAACACTGAATAAAACTCCATAATGAAAATAAATAAATGAAATGTCAGTTCATAGTGTTTCTACTACACTAACCAAATATTTGATGGCAGAAAGGATCTGGGCGAAGGTGATCTTGCTGTTATTGTCAGACAATTTGCCCTCAGTGCAGATCCTGGTGTGGAGGTCCCCACCTCCTGCGTACTCCAGCACCAGATAGAGGCGACTGGGCGTCTCCACCACCTCGTATAGATGGACCACGTTTGGGTGCTGCAGGCATTCCATGCTGGAGATCTCCCTGGATAGCAGCCGCTGCGTCTGCACATCCAGCCTGGTCTTATCGAGCACCTTCAGGGCCACCTTGTCTAGGAGGGAGACAGAAGGATGGGGGAAGAGGAGGAGAGAGAGTAAGAGAGAGGGGTTGTCAATAGTCAGTGGTGCCTTGATGTTAGGAAACATGTTAACCCTATTAGTTTCAGTGAGACGCAATGACAACAAATCTGGCATGGTAAAAATCACAGCTGCTCCCCTTACCTTTGGTTAGGGCGTGAAAGGCCAGTTTGACCCGGGAGAAGGTCCCATAGCCGATCTCACTGCGGACCTTGTAGAAGCCCACCCTGCGGCCAATGATCAGCTCCTTGATGGTCTTCTCATCTTTGCACAAGTCTGTGGTGAGCTTCTGCAGAGGAGTAGGGTGCCGTGTGGACTCTAATTCCTCATCGTCAGCCACACCGTCGGAGCTGTCTGTCAGGCTGTAGAGGCTGTGGTGGAGCTTGGTGCTTGTCACCTGGTACAGGCCTCCTGGCATCTTTACAGCAGGCTGGGTCATCTTCACAAATAATGTGATGGGCCATTGTCAACTCACGGTTTTGCTTTTAGTTCATATCAGCATCACTTGGGAGGTAAAGTCCAGAATAACTGCTTTTGTCAGAGTATAATCACTACTTAAAAATGACTCAACTAAAAGCAGGTATGAATACTTCGAAAATTACTCAAATAGAGTATATAAGTACACAGGCTCTGCACAATATAAAGTGGATCTATAGGAAAGTCTGTGTGCACTGGCTCTGTTTTAAGAATTTCTTTCTACACTGAGATATCCAGCATTTCAAATATCTGACACTAAATAATATTCCTGAAATATCCGTTCTCTTGATCCCTTTATTTAAAATACTAAAATGTTAGATAAGGAAATAATCTGTTTCTTTATTAATGTTTACCAATGAACACCAGGTACATAATAGTGTTTTGAATGAAGCCCTTCATTGCTTTTTCAGAGCTGCAACACATGCTATACTAGAAAATGGAAACTATACACTGTCTGCAGTCATATCGATGCAATAGGTGCAGTGAGGTAGGAGAAATTCTGCAAAACGATTATTAGTTGAATTCACTTTTGAGATAACAAAAGTTACTTAACTATGATATAGATAAGTAACATTTTCATTTTCTTACCAAATTTCCAAGTTGTTGCTCTGCATCCAAACACAGCCGTAGAATCCATGGTAACTAATACAAGAATGCTGTACTCCTGTTGATTTCTTCAATGACATGACGTCTGAGCCCATTTTTGAACAGTATAATCATAGTGTATCTACGCCTTCAGCCCAGTCTCCTTCTCTTTCCCTGTGACAGACTACATCGCTGGCCAGGAACCTGGGGGGGTATCTGTCTGTGCTATCAGCATGGTGGACAGACAGTAAGGGCTTTCCTCTAGCCACGCCCCAAACTCACCTATCTTTGTCTGCCTTCTCCCTCAGAGATTAGGGATGTAAGCGGTGTCATGAACTCTAATCCTGGTTTTATTTAGGTCTGCCCCAATCCTTTCAAAGGACTGGCGTCAATGCAGTGGAGAAACCATGGGGCCACATCATACACCATGCAACACATACATATATGGACACAGGTGGTCCATTATATTTGATGCTTAGGATGCTTTGCTTTACAGGTTATGACATTAGGCAAACACCTATGCACTAGTGCATGAGCTGTTCAGATGCAAGGTTGATCTCCTGGTTGTGCACTGAGCTCTATGAAGATCAGACATGATGCAGTGGTGTTACCCAATGTTCCCATATAGATTAGCACTCCCTGACCCCCTTAGCCACCCGTGGAGCAGCACAGATAAAGAGATTACAAAGCATGAGGTAAGCAACCCCACAAATTGTGTCACTTTAATTCAGGTGTGCTGTCCCTGTGAGGTGGAGGAACAGCAGGTGGATACTTGCTACAGTAGCTACCAGGTACAGTTACATGACAATTATGGGGAAAACATATGAATCAGCTTCACTAACCAAAATATAACTGTTGCACAATAAATCTGGGAAATGGATCATGGAATTTAGCTCGTATCAAAGAGCAGTAGTATTGTTCAGTCCAGAATGACTGCTTTGCTTGTTAAAAATTAAACTTACTCACTATAAAGGAATAAAATACTCAGGTAGAAATAAACGTAGAATTTTTTTTAAAAAGTACTTAAAAAAGCTCTAAAATCTATTACATTAGCTACAGTAGTTATAACTAGTTGCTTTCCACCTTGGCTTTCCTAAACGTCCACTATGGGATTCCAAACTACGGATCGACGTAACAGTTCTACTTTTACAAATGATCAGGGATAGTAAAACAGTTGTTTGACTCCATGTAATGTAAAAAAAAAAAAATAGTAAATTATTAAGAATGAATAGATTTTTCCTTTGAATGGAAGGATACTAATAGGTTTAACTCCATGTATGGATTGGCCTTCCCCCTCCTGTGCAGGCGTCTGATTGGATTAAGACCTTGGACAAGAATACTGCCTGTTTAAAATGTGTGGGGTACCTGGACTACTGTGGATGCAGCCTATCCTGTCATTTCCACACTGGTCACCTGTGGCAATCCATAGGGGCCCTCTCCACAGCCAATAACACTGCAAATCTACTCAAGGATGACAATACACAAAGTACTATAATTGAATAAATGTTTTGTAACCAAGGAACAATCCTAAGAGATTGAAAACTGAACTTTCACTAGCAAATACAATATATCTAAAAAAAAAAAAAAACAACCTCTGAACTCTGAAATTCAAAAACCCATAGGTAACTTCTGCTTTCTGTGAAACTGCTTGTCAGGAGTTTCATGAACCTACAGAGCTGTACACACGTTGGCCCAAGGTTGGCTGAGACAGAGGCAAGGAGGATCGGATTGAAGCCTGTAAATAACAGCTAATTCTTCTTCTTAAGCCGGCAGTCGGTGGGGCCACTGGCACTCTGTAACTCCTCCAATTCTTTGATTCTCTGACGCAGAGCCACAATCTCCTTGTTCTTCTCCTCCTGGAAAACCTGCAGCTTCTGAGGACACACATGCACAGTTAATCCAGACACGCTCAGTTAAACACACTGACACAAGCAGACACGCACAGGTACAGGTACAACTAGGAAGAGGCTATAAAAACAAAACAAACTTCACAAGGAATGATGCCAATAATAATAATAATAATAAGTATAAAACTATTTTGCATTCATTCATTCATTCACTCATCCATCATCATGGAAGTGGAAATCTGCACTTTTTGTGATTGCAACATGTTTGAAGAGGGGGCTGAGAGACAGAGAGAGCGACAGAGAGAGAGAGAGAGAGAGAGAGAGGGGCACATGGCTGTGGGGGCTTGCTCACCCTCCTGAAGATGTGGGGAAGAAGGCCGGAGCCCTGCTGTTGCTGCTGCTGCTGTTGATTCCTTTGTGCTGTGCTCTGAGCCCTAGCCAGTTTAGCACCAAACTGCCAAAACAGAGCAGGTGAAGCCACAGTTACCAGATGTCGACTTTCACCTATGGAACAAAACATTAATAATAGCCTAGTAATACTGTAACTGACTGTTTATTTAGATAGATAGATAGAGATAGATAGATAGATAGATAGATAGATAGATAGACAGACAGACAGACAGACAGATAGATAGATAGATAGACAGACAGACAGATAGGCCTTTCTTCTTGATCTTTTTGAGTGATTAGTTAGTATACCTCCATCTGTAATTTTAGGAGTTCACTCTGCCTCTCCTTCTCCTGGTCCCTGAGCCTCTTCTTCATCTCCTCCAGGTTAAAATCCTTTCTCTCCAGCAGCCTCTTCACCTCTGCATCTTTAGCTTCCACTGTCAAGAAAAAAACAACACCAGCCAAATGATGAATCTTTTGTTGTTTTTTTCTATTCTACCAGCATTTGGCAGGTAAAAACCCTTTGTTCCAAGGTTATTTTATGTCTCCATAAAACTGTAAATGTGGCAAATAAAGTTTGGATTCCACTACTCAGTTGCTGGTGAACCAAAGATTGAGTTTCCTGTCCTGCCAATCAGCCAAACATATGAGAAAGCAAACCTTACATACAATATATGGGTTATAAAGTTGTTTTTTCAAACACAAATAATATCAACAAGTTGTAATTTGAGGTGCTTTGATAGAGTGTGGAGGTGGTTTATCATGGCAAACAAAAAATGTCATCCTGGTGTCTGTTCTATGACTGCGGGCTTACATTGACTGAGGGCTTCCTTGCAGGCATCCTCCACCTCACTTCTGCACTGTTGTTTCACAGTCTCCAGCTCCCTCTTGTGTCTCTCTTCCTCTGCTTTCATCTCAGTACCCAGCCTCTGCACCTCGGCAGATCGGTCCTGACAACACAGAGGCCTTAGCCTATTAGTACTGCACAGATTATTGGAATTGTTGTCAATTTTAAGATTTCGAAATGCACAAAAAGCTTCAAAATGTTGGATTCTCATAATGAGAATTCATGTTTTCTTCTAGTTTATGGGCATTTTTTCATGGAGGAAATCAACGGAGCATGTTGATTCTGAAATGAAGATGGTACAATATACAGTGCTTCTTACATTGCACACATAGTCCTTTCTGCTGCTGACATCCTTGATCCATCCTCAGTCCTCTAATCAACACTAGTTAAAAGGATATAACACCAACATAAAATAATTTTATTGTATTTCTTACTTTGAGGTGGATGTTTTGGGCAGCTGTATTATTTTTTAGAAACATACCCATGGGTATGTATGCCACCATACTCTATTCTATTCTATTAACCTCAGTCTGCTGATTTCAATTTATTGCTGGCAAAACTAATGTAATGATCTTTAAGCAAGATAGATGAAAAATTATTTAGTCCTCACCTCTGCTGTTCTCTCATTCTGTCGTTTCAGCTCTGCCACATCGTTCTGCAGCTTCTCATTCTCCACTAAAATATAAACATAATCCCGGAAGAGTCACAAGATAAAAATGAGGTTAACAAGGATCTTTACACAGAATCTCCTCTGTAATTTCATTAAGCGGTGGTGCTTGTGGTACTTTTAGTTTTGGTTATGATTCTAGTGCAGGCTGCAGAGCTAACATGTTTTAGGATATTATTTCATAATAAAAACATTAAAGCGAAACATTGGGACTGCATGTATTTGTTTCTGGCAAAATGCTGCTCTTATTTTAAATTCACATCTTCTCTAGCAGTAGTTTTACCTTTCTCACTGTGGTGCTACACTACTGCTAAATGAGCACTGTGGATACACTCCATATATAACCTTACTCTCCTGCGAAAGACCAGTGTGAGTATTTTAAAAGTCAAAGGCATTTTAGTTTCCGAGGGGTTATTAAAAATCTGACCTAACGCTTTGTGACAAAGACCATTTACCTCTGAGGTTACACTGCTCCTGGAGAGTCTGCTGGAGTGTGTTCACTGTGACTAGCATGACGTCTCTCTCTGCAACACAGTCCAGAGGTGCATCAAAGAGTACCTGCCACTTTTCATGGTCCTCTTAGTCTCCGTGTGTGTGTGTTTACCATATAGAACAATACAATGAGTGTCAGAAAGTTTACACAATCACTGGGAAATATTTTTAAGTGTCTGGTAAACTCCAACCATTTGATTCTCCATGCAGATTAATACAAACACTGATAATTATTTACAAATAATATTTGACCTGGGTCTGACACAATCCAGCCATCAACATCCCGTCGTCGCTGCTGCTATGAATTCCATCTGACTTTTCATTTTGACCAAGTTACTAACAAAGTGAAATGACAGGATGATACAAAGCATTTTGGAAATACTGAACCTTTAAATGGACTGGGTTCGTCCTCTATTAAAAAGCAGAATGTGAGATGAACTCTAGTCACCAGCACATAGGCGTCAATTCACTAAACCCTGAGTAATGGCGAAGTAATTATTATTACTTGGCCAATGTAATATTTTATTAGACATAGCTCACCAAACTATCATCAGAGGGAACATTAGTCCTGAGTACTCCTGCTGATGTGAATATTTTTTAGATATGTCTTCCAAATAGAATTCTGGGTATCTTTATATTACATATTTGCTTTCCATTATAATTATTAAAACAAGATCAAATTTGGACTCACTTATGGTAAAGTATAGGAAGTGCCACACCTGGCTATTCCTAATTGACTACTCTATCAGCCACTCTGGTCTGGTGGTTAAAGTGGCTGATAAATGTTTAAAAACTAGGATTTAGCAGGATTTAACTTCCTGAATTATAAACATAACAGTGTGTGACACTGTGAGCCAACGAGCCTGTCATAAGGACTGTCATTTGATCATATCACCAGCAGAGGGAGACACACACTAAACGAACTATTTTAGCAGTGTCTACTTTAGAGAACTATGATATAGAAAAATAAAGTGTACATACTTGCTGTTGTGTACAAAAGAAAATTATCAGGAAACAGCAACGAAACTCACCCTCAATCAAACATTTCTCTTTGGTCCAGTAGAATTTCAGCACTCTGTTGGCATCATCCAGCATGACCTCCAAAATGTTGTTCTTACCATTCATTTCTGTAATTTTCTGTTTGATAAAAATAAAGACGAGCAGGAACAGGACCCCCAGTAACTGTACGATTCAGATGTGACTAGCTAGTCTTAACTCTACCCTTTGTCGTTTTGTAAAGTTCTGGTCATGTGGTTAAATTGGAGTTAGCAGTCAGTTCGCTAGCTTAACGTTACCTAACGTACCTGTTCTAGTACAGCGAAGGTTTCCATAAATTTGTCAAGATTAACACAGGTTAACTTCATCATCTCTGCTCTTTCTCGGTCCAGGAAAGAGCAAACGACTAGTTTAATATACCAAAAGAAAAGCGAATTGTTTCAGTTTCAGTAAACGTTTTATTAGCCAAATTTTGAGAGTAGCTGTTGGAAGAGTACTTTAGAATTCTGGTGCACGCGCACACTGGGGAAAAAAGAAATCATCTCGAGCTTTTCCGTCTACCATGCAACCATGGGAGAGTTGAAAACACTGGCTAGCTAAGCTTCTACCAATAATACAGACCAAGAGACAAAGTATGAAAATTGTTTATTTGTAACAATAACAATTTTTAACAATTGCAATACAATGACTGTACAAATTCAACAACAATAACAACCACCTGCCTCCAAGTTATAGGTTTATTTACAGTTCATGCAGTTAAAAGCTATTAGCTTTTGCAGTCTATGCACACAAAATAACATGGACATTCACTGAGGTACCATACCCATTCCCCAGATTACTGAAAAGTCCAGAAATATTTTGTTGTCAGCTCTGAAAACATTTCATCGAGAACATGAATGTAAAGAAGGCAGTGTGAAATGGCACCAAGTAAGAGAAAGCTTCTTATGCTACAGTTGATCCTCTTATATGTCACACGTGCTTTGTTTGACTCTGCAGAAAGACAGATTTTGCCAACCACAGCTTCTAAAAGACCCTCAAGGGAGGCCAAAGTATTGAAAGGAAATACCTATTGTACGATACCAATTGTCAATACAGTTTTTAAAGCATACAAGGGAATGGAAAGATGATGAAAAGCTTCAAAATGTTGGAATTTTACAAGGAAAACTCATGTTTCCTTATTGTTGAAGGGCATTTTCATAGAGTATATCAAATACACAACCTGATTTTATTAAGCACTTGGTATGTATAAATGTTAGACATGAAGTTATTTATTATATGATTAAATTTACTCTTATTAAACAAAGACAGTTATCTAAGTCGTGTTTTAGAGCTGGTTTTGAGTTTAAAGTATCAGAATACTAGTGTCAAATTATTCTGGCAACACCCAACCCCACCTGGCATTATTTCCCTTTTGAACACTTCCGTCGTGGCACAGCCTCAGTAAAACACACCCTCATATGCTCTTTTTCGATAATACCAAACACCCAACCAATGACTTAGTAGTCCCATTAGAGGACGCAGTGGAGGTTAGAGGAGGTAGAGGTGATGGCAGGACAGGCACAGATGGTCCCCCACTATTTTAGGAGGGCTGACATTCAACACTCAACATTGGGACGCTTACCAGTCAATCTCAAAGATCGCTCCCAAGTCTATCTCTGCCTTTTGCTGAATAATCCCAACTATCTACCGTGCATCATTGATCTATGGTGTGATGTCTCCCAAAAGGTCAGGGGTCAGGTAACCATCTGGTGTGGGCACGGCCTTCCGCATTATTAGTTGGGGGGCAGGTGTCAGGTTTGGTGTGAGTAGGAGGCTGTTCTGCCTGTCCACACCTTCTACCACGGTGTAGACAGGAGCAGGGGGAAGTGGGGACATGGGGGTCACATCTGATTCAAGGTAAGGTCTCTGGTAGTGCCCAAAGGCTTGGGATGGCATAGAACTCAAGTCTTCACTTTGGTAAGGTTCACTAATATCCCCTGTGTACAATCTTGGACTCATCTTTCCTGCGTCCAGCTCTGAGGTGTACCCCCCACGATCTGCGTTCACTACCAGCAGCTGAAACTCTTTCTTTGCATTTTCTTTCTCCTTTTCCACCATATTTTCTTCCTCTGTATCTTTACTAGTGGTCTTCTCCACCTCGGTCTGTTCCTCAGGTGTCAGCAGCACCTCTCCAGATGGTCTCACCTCACTCACTTGGGTGTATAGGTCCTCTCTGCCACGCACTACAAAGGAGGACTCCTCAGTGGTGGGGCTTTGGACAGGAGAGCTGGGCTCTGAGGTAACTGGACCAGAGGGTTCCTGGCTGGGGCTATGGTTGGGGAGGAGAGGGTGGAAAGGTGATGCTTCTGGGTCACTGGGGAGATCTGGGTCACAACAGCTGGCACGGCCTGAGTCGTCATCTCTGAAGCCAATGGAGAGGGGTGAGCAATTGGAGGACAGGGAGCGGTCCATGAGACAGTCAGTATCCAGGTCGGTCAATCTGTCGTTGGGCTCCTCAATGTCCAAATCAATGAATTCCACCCAGGGGTCGTTGTTGTATAGCTCTGGCCTCAAATCAGGGTGGCCACCCAGGATAGACGTCAACTCTGCCAACTTGCCTTTCTATAAGATAAAGAAAACAATTGATGGACCCAAAATGATTCAAAAATTATTTAATCTGTTTGAAAAAAATCTTATTTCTGGTAAACAAAAAGGTTTGTGTACAAACAACCACAGCAGAGGTGCATCATATCACCTTTTGAAATGATACAATAAAGGATCAGTTTTTAAAGGTTTTTTAAAGGTTTAATTTTACTTTATTTATTTTTATTTCTTATATAGTTATAGCTATAGTGTAACTCTGTAAGTAGCTACACAACACTATTCCAGTAAGTAGGATCTGATATTTGTTTTCCTTGTTTCTACCTATGTAGAAACCTGAAGTGGGCACTCACAATCACAGATATTTAGTTGAATTATGTTGGCCTACAACACCTCCAGAAGGCTCATCAGTAAAGTGTGGTACCACAACCACCCCTTCTATACAATTACACAGTAACATATAGAGAAATACCTTGAGTAGCTCAGGGTCTATTCCTCTTATTTTAGGTCCAGGAACAGGAGGCAAAAGAATAACCATCAACCTTATGGAAGCACAGAGGGAACACGTTGAGACTGGCATTACAAAATCAAACATATAAATTAAGTGAATAACTACTATAAACTGAATATTTCTAAGATAGACATTGGAAAGGGTCAGTGCTTTTAATAAAATATTTCTTTCTTAAGAACAAGGAGCAGGGATCATACACATTATTCACTTATCACTTAAAAATGCCATACTTATTCAGACCTCAACGTATAAACACTCCAGATATATTGCTCACTGTCTAACACCTTTGAATGCAAGTTAATAGTCACTAATAGAGGCACACAGGCAAGCAATCAGCTGCCTGATTTGCTGTAGTGTTTCCATACATTTAAAGACTTGAAATGGTCTAAATCTTTTTTTTCCACACGTTTCAAAACTTTCCAGACCTGTACAGAAACACTACAGGTGTTATATAAAACAAGTGAGCTTCTTACTTTTGTTGCTGGGAGACAATCACCAGCATCAGCATGCCCACTAAACACAGGGCAGCAAAGATGAGCAAGATTGCAACAGGGAGTCTAGACACTGTGGATAGAAATGCACACAAACACACATCAAATTAATATAATGCATCATAAAAACGTACTGAAAAACATTGCAAACTTGAAACGGCAGACATTGACTACGTTTACATGCACCGTCTTTAACCCAGTTGATCAAGTAACCTGGTTTCTCTTACCTTGGTTAGAATAACCAAGGTTACGCCATGCATGTAAGCGTAGCCACTGAGTATTTACCTTTAGAGGGGATGTGGATGAAAATGGAGTCGCTGAAGTCTCCAAAGTGTTTGAAAGCCAGCATCTTGCACCTTACCCTGACCTCGTTATCTACGTTAGTTTGAAGCCCATAAAGTGAACCCAGTGTACTTTTTTGAAGGTCGACCTGTGGTGTAGCAAACAGAGTTCTAATATCAGTCTCTGAAATCCTCAGGTTTACAAGCTCAGACATTCATTTAAAAAGAAATGAAATCCCGGTCGATCAAAACCGAAACATGGGAATTAAGAAAGATATTTTTTTCATTCTTGTGTTTGTTCATACATTTTTACAAGAATTTGAACAAATACAAATACAGCAATATGAATAAATAAACAAACCTGACACCTGTAGAAGCCCTAAGAAATGTTTGTCTTTACCTTCACCATGATAAATGTTTTTCTATCTACAAAAGCAACTTTAAAGCTGTAGTAGAGTCTTGGTATGTCTTAGAGTCTAAATATTGCCTTAAAACTTGGTACTGTAATAAACTGATGTACTGAATAAAGCATTTTTAAACTAAAATTCAAATACTTGTGATTTGTGACGTTATAATATATTTTAAATGCCATAAATAATAGAATCATTTAACTTAAGTTGTATTTTAGTACACTTAGTATGAATGTGTTATTTTGGTATTATTTAAGTATTATGTAATTTTTGTCATGTTGCACAAAATATCGTATAGGATACTTTTCAAAAGAATTTCATATTACAATATGAAAGTGTCTTTTGTAAAAACTGCATTCATGAGAATACTTTAAAGGCATAGTCTTACATTTCGACAAAACATCTTTATTTTAACATTAAATTCATTGTATTTTATTTATCATTTTACACTGCATGGGAGATCCCACGACAGTGTATCTCTTACGGCAATAACCATCTGGCTCATGGATAGCTGTAACTCATGTTAACTTATTGCTATTATGTTGTTACCCTTGATCTCAATTCTTCCAGCTTTGTTTTAGGTTATTTACTAACTAACATACTTAGAATTTTGGACAACCTCCTTTTTTAAAACACATTTTACCAGTATAGGAAATGGGACAAATTTAAACAAACAAACAAACAAATGAACACCCACCGCTTTCCACAGGGTTGAGCTGACATCACGGTACTGGAGCTCGTACTGCAGCGTCATCCACCCCATCTCCACGTCTGCAGACTGCGGTGGCTCCCAACTCACCAGAATATCAAAGTGAGTCCCAGTCAGACTCATATTCAGCAGGGTCCAGTTAAGCCCAACTGGGGGATCAGGTCGCACTGAGGAAGGTATTATTTGACAATGTTAGTATAGTTTTATCATTCACAATCCACAAGAACTTCAGTTTTTTTAGGCAATACATCACAACTGGATACACACAGATATTTACTTCTATAAGTTTAACATAATAAATGGACTCCCCAAGATGGTGAGAAATTAACACCAATTTTTATTGTGGATGCTAAGTTAGTCTACTCTATTACCCATTTTGGATGACAGCCAACTATAGTTTGGAGGGGATATTCTGTTTTAAAAATCTACTTGAGAAATTTGGGATTCACAGCCACTGTGGTCTGTAGACCAAAAAAGTAGTGTCTTGCTCTGCTCACCAATTTCTTCGACGTA
The DNA here is from genome assembly GCA_900323365.1 of Monocentris japonica. Taxonomy (NCBI): domain Eukaryota; kingdom Metazoa; phylum Chordata; class Actinopteri; order Trachichthyiformes; family Monocentridae; genus Monocentris; species Monocentris japonica. Next base: position 14,163 of record OOFE01013406.1, read on the forward strand.
GAAGAAATCCTCATCATAGAGGATGACTTGATCCTTTGAGCGGAGCTGGACACTGTAATATGTCCAGATGGACGTGTGGTTCTCATTGAAGAAGCACTCGTCTACCCTGCCAGTGCTATAGTGAGGACACTCACTCCACTCTTTAGGAGAGACATGGGTGGGTCTGCGAGGGTGGGAAAGAAAACATGGGGTCTAAAACACTGCATGTGGAAAAGGAAGGAGTATGTCACTATGTATTGCCAAATGTATCACACATTTGAAAGGAATTGTTGGCAGGGGTTGAGTAAATAAGAAACCTTAAAAACCAAATGGGTTACGAGGAGTTTTCAAATTGGCTATGAAAGCATAAATGTTTAACACTCTT
>OOFE01013407.1:0-12355 GCA_900323365.1 Monocentris japonica
CCACATATCTGCAATGTTTTGTGAGTGTCAAAAGTCTGTAAGGTTAATTGAAAATGGTGTAATGTGGTGCAGTAAGCTATGGCTGTCTGTATTCTTCAGTCTTCAGTTATCTCACACACACACACACACACACACACACACACACACACACACACACACACACACACACTGTTGCCACTGATACCCTGTGATCCTGATCGCTATGGTTCCAAGGATCTGTTATAAATTGTCTTCCCCATTAGCCAGCCCCAGCTGGTTGAGAGGGGGAATCAATATTGTGTGTGTGTGTTTCCCCTTTGGGGATGTCTCTTACGCTTACATTGAATTCTCAGTGTTGTGGTCTCTTTCTTTCTCCCTCTTATCACTTCTAACTCATCCTCATTCCTCTCTGTCCCTTTTCTTTGTTTCACTCCTCTCTATCCCATCTATCTCATCCCTCTCTCCTTCTACTAACACCCCCTGGCACCTGTTTTTCCTTAGCTCTTCCATCCACCCTCAATTTCTCCTCCCTCCAGCTTTTTCCTGTTATTCATTCCATCCACCTCATCTAATGACCACAATGTAAATGTGTCTCACTCCATTATGTCACCTTAAATTGTTTTAAAATGCAAAATGTAACACATTTTAATAATTGTTAATTGCTTAACCAGCAATTGTCAAATAAACTGTGGAACACTGTTGCACAGATGCACTTATTACGTATACTAAACTGTGTCGGCCAGTACAGAGTGCTGATATGATTCGTTACTTTGACTGTGTAGACTTGGATATAGACTTAGACCATTAGTTTGGGGTCAGTGGATGAAAATAATTGAGACGTCATCCACTTTTCTCCATTAGAGAGAGCTAACATTCTTTTGTGTATTAAAAACGCAGAAAATGAAGCCTCATTGAATTGCAGGCGTTGGAGATGACCAGTACCATATTATTTTAGCCCAGTATGATATACCAGGTGTTTGTGCATTCCTACCTCCAATCTAACTGAAAAGTCCCCAGCTCACACACCTTCTCCTTTTCCAGACTGATGGACATGGCTCTGAGGACCATCATGCGGGTCATGTGGTTCGCCGGAGGCTTCCATTGGATGACTGTGAAAGGTCGAAGGGCGTTGCCTGCAGAAGCACCCATCCTCACCCTGGCACCCCACTCCTCTTACTTTGACGCCATCCCAGTTACCATGACAATGGCCTCTATTGTCATGAAGGCGGAGAGCAAGGATATACCCCTCTGGGGCAGTAAGTAACACACACACACACACACACACACACAGGTATATTGACACTATTCTTTCTCTTATGACCATGACATATGTTATTATATAGGCAGCGAGCGAGCAGGCAATCTGATGCCTTTAATCTAGAAACCTTTGATCTCATCCACAATGGCCTCGCAAAATCAGTTGGACAGGAGTCAAGGATCTCTCAGTACGTAGGCAGAAGTTGTCATCCAAGCTTATTCACACGTGTAAATGGGTTCACAAGAATGAGCACTGAGTTGTTTCTCAGCTAGCTGTAGATTCCTAACAGAAACATCCCTGGCAACATCACTTGGTCACAAGCAGGTTTTTGGTTATGTCAGTAAAATGATATGCAAGTAAGTGTGTGAATGCACATGCCCTCGTGGGGTGGGAGCAAAGCTTTTATTTTATATACATGTCTAGGCTGCAAGTGAAACATCACATAATGATGCTCTCTCAAATGGTGTTCTTGAAAATAAAAGGTTATTAAAATGAACTGAAGCTCACAGGATTTTACATTATTTTAGCATTGCTCTGCAGTAAAATGAAAAAAGAAGAATGAATCTCATAAAACAGAATTGCATTACTTACTTATTTAGTGTGTTGTCAACAGTTGCTTCTTATCATGACACAAGATAAGATAAAAAATATCACCATTTGTATCTCTGGTAATGCCCGTAATGCTCACATTCTATTCTGTTTCTCTGTGTCTGTCTCTCTCTAAAACCTCTTAACCTTTCTCACTATGTTACCCATGTGCACACTCATTCTCTCTTTCTCTCTCACACACCATCTTGTTGTGCGCTAAGGATTGTAAATCAATGCTGGTGTCAGTACGGTCTGCTGCTGCGCTCTAATTGTATCATTGCTGCTGATGGTTGAGGGAATCTGTGTTTTCTATTGGGGTCCAGTCTCCATTGCCTTACCTTGTTGGCTTCCTCCAAAGAAGTCCTGTCTTGTTTACCAGGGACAGCCTCTTCAGTTTTTCTCTCTCTCAGGATTTCACATATTTTGGAAAATGTATTATTATTATTATTATGGAAAGCTATTTTGTTGCTCTTTTGTTTCTTGTGACATTAATACCATCACCTAAACACTTACTGCCAGTGGTAGAGTTGATCTCACCAAATAGGAGGACTGTTCAAATAGCTGACCATGGTTATGGCTTACCATGGCCATGCATCACCCAATGCCATGTGCAGAGGACAAGTAGGCCTTGCTTAATTGCAGTCAATACACACATTACTCTCTGCTAAAAAAACAGACATTTAAGCAGCGCCAACACACTGAGTTGTTCCAGCAGACATTTGTTGTCCAAATAGTCCCGACTGCTTATTGTTGTAGGTGTAACTAATTGCTTTGGGCAGGGTGTAAAAGTGCTTTGTGTTTTCTGTTCTAATTCTTCACTTGGTTACCAGATCAAGACCAGGTTGTCATACTGGTATCCCACCCCCATACTACTTTCCTTGCTTGATTCAGCAAGGAAACAAAGTGCAGGCAGCACCTGTGCAGGGGCTATGCAGGTGTAGCTAACAGCTTTGGGTAATGGGTTCTACTTTAGTAGGGCCTTGTGGTGTTTTATTGTGTAGTTGGTCTTTATTACACTGCCAGTCTGACTGTAGATCCTATTAAATTAACTAGCTTGCCCACTCAGTTAGCTGTCATGTCACAGACCCAGCCATTCATTCTACTGTCCCTGGCAGCAGGGCGTGAAAGGCCAAGGTGTGTGTTTTATTTTAGTCTGCCTTTCCCCTCCTCCTTCCTTGCCTAGTCAGTTATTAGCCACTTTGTTACAGCAGGGCCAAGTGAGGCTTGCCAAGGCCCATGATACTGCATCTCTACTTGGTTATAACACAGTTATAAGTTATAAGTTGACACCATTTTTGGGAACCTTTGCTCATTGTCAAATTAGCATTACTGTCAACAGCATGCAATCAACTAAAAGTTGTTTTGAAGGAACTCAAGGAACATAAATAATCAATAGATCTCAACTTAAAATTTCATGAATAATGTCCGGTATTATTTTGTTGTGTGCTCTCCCTGTACACTAGGCTATCCTGAAAGTGAAAATTGCCATGCTCTCAGCATCATTCCCTGTTAAATAAAGGTCATCAATTAATATGTCTATTCATCAACTACAATAGGAACCAGGCAGTAAGGCCTGGCCAAGCCAGTAGAATCAGAGTAAGTAAGCTTTAAGTCCCCTGATCAGCCACAGTGACGTACATAGACACTCTCTCAGGCTACTAGCTATAGCCCTAATCCCTTCCTCTTGGCAGACAGCACACAATTGGAATCAATCCCTCTGTACTTTTCTCTGCCTCACTCTTTTCTTTCTTTACCTTAGGTTGGCCTCTCCTTTCCTTCTCTCTCTTTCTCTCTGACTGGTTCTTTCTGTCTCTGTCAGAATATAGTCAGAGCCATTGCCCCCCCTAATTGTCTTCCATCTACATTTTGTAAGTAATATCATGATGTGCAAGAAAAAATCCTACCTGCATAGACACAGCCCCTGTAAATACTGTTCTGGCCAAGATTATTGGCACCCTTGTTTGAAAAATTCAGTCAATTTAGTAGGAGGAAATAGATTCTCATTTGCAGTGTAATTCAACTCACCTGTGACAGGTTTCAGGTGCCCACATGGTATAAATGAAACAATTATCCATTTTAAGGTGATAAAACAATCTGTTCTGGTTCTATGGTCTTGTGTGTCTGACGATGTCAGACAGCTCTTTGTTTGCTGCTCATGGAATTGTTAAGAATCACCCAGGACGTGGTGGTAAGAGGAAAATTGATTTCAGATGTCGTAGGAGGTTGGGCCGAGCCATTGAAAAAAAACACCTTGAATGACACCCGAAGATTTCAAGGTCTGGGGTAATTCTTCTATACTGATCAAGTAGAAATGTGAATACTCAATTTTGGCAATTGTCAAATTTTGACTGACAATGACACCTTTGGCTATCCTATTGAAATTAATGGCAGAGGGAGTTATCTAGTTCACATTATTACAGATTACATTTTTACAACTTGGTACGTATTAATGTAATTAAATCCTGTGAAATTAATAAATATTTCACTATCGAGTAGCATTGTGCCATTTCTCATTTCTTGGTATTCATCCATTTGCAGAGAACACATGTTCTTATTGAGCAGTGGTTCACATTCATACAGTTACTACTCTGACACCTGGAAACTGTCCAGTATACCCACAGTGTCCTACTGTTGGCCACTGAGCATCTCTATTGGAGTGATTTGGAATAAAGTGCCTTGTTCAAGGGCACCTTGACTGTACTGATTGATGGAGGGGAGAGCATTACTCATCCCACAGCCAGATTTTCTCAGCCATGCCAGGGACTAAAACTGGCCACCTTCCTAGTCCTAAGTTCACAACTCATAACCTGGCATCACCCTGTCAGTGTTTGCACTGCTAGATGTGTCAGATTGTTTTACATTCATGATTCTCTCAGATGTTTAAGTGTTTTCAGTTTAGAGTAAGTTGACAGTGTTGCCACGAGTAGAGTACGCATGCATTCTGGCATGTTGTACCAACTTCGAGTGAAAAGGATTGACCTGATGGTTACAAATTATCACTGATGTGTACTGTGCTCCTAATTCTTTTCTCTCGCTCTGTCTCTCTCCTTCCTCTTCCTCCAGCCCTGATCAAGTACATCAGGCCAGTGTTTGTGTCACGGTCAGACCAGGACTCCAGGAAGAAGACTGTGGAGGAGATCAAACGCAGAGCCCACTCTGGAGGGGAATGGCCTCAGGTAAATAGAGTGGAGGGCAGAGAGATCATGCTCACACAATGTTATTCACACACGGACAGAAACAGGTAGAACAGAGTGACACCACACACATAACGCTACTTTCACATCTCCACATGCGGACACAGATAGACACACATATGCATGCAAACCCTCATGCACACATACAAAAACTTAAGCGTACTTGCAGACACACAAGTGCATTGTGTGCATACACACACAGTAGCTAGGGAACCCAACATTTATACACAAGCAAAAGAGCAACTACTGAACGAATGTGTTTTCTTATATCTATACTCTCACACACACATAAACTAGTATATACACACAAGCAACCCAAAAATGTAGTACTTTTGAAGTCCTTGATATAAATTCCATAAAATATTTTTTCCTGGCAAACTCCTAGTTAACATGTGTCTACCATTTCCTCTCTTTCCTACAGATAATGATTTTCCCAGAGGGAACATGTACCAATAGATCCTGCCTAATCACATTCAAGCCAGGTAGGGATTCTTCCTTTACTCTTCTCACCCAGCTGAAGGCACAGTGCCAACTTTACCCTTATCATCCACAGTGTGTCATACCTGAACCTTGACATTTCAGTGCAAAGAAATGATACATTGAACTAATGTCCAAATTAACATGAGATATAGCATTCATTCTCAAGATCTCTTTCATTCAAGGGGAGATGAGACAATGTATACAAAATAAGTCTTTGAAAAGTAATTACAAAATAATAGTTGCATAACAAGGGAGATGACCAAAAATTTATACAAAGGTTTCATCAGCACAGGTAGATCTGAATTGTCTGCCTAAGCAAGCTATTCTGAAGAGGTTACCTGCACTCCCTGCCCTCTCTCTGCTTCCAGCGCCATTGTATGCAGTTTCTTTTCATTCCATGTGTGACTTTTTAAATGTTCTTTCAGCTTTCTAGAGTATTCAGCTAAATGCACAAAAATATAAATAAAAAGTAGGTAGAAAACTTATTGCACTTTTACCTTAGCACTGGTTCTGCTCTTAGATGCTTGTTTAGGAAGGAAATACACTTACGATTTCTGGTGACTAGTAGTTCTCTTACCTACCTACCTATGTTGAATGCACTTATTATAAGTCGCTTTGTATAAAAGCGTCTGCTAAATGACTGTAATGTAATTGCAGATTACTTATTACCTATTGCTTCAATCTATAATCGCCAACCTAATCTGTGTGCCTTATTAAAACTATTCTGAACATGATCAAACGTGTTTTAGAATAGCTTTTGTTTACACAAAAGCAATCTTTTTGCATCAAGTCCATTGTTCTGGGTCTTGAGTGTGTGGTTACAGCCATATGTGTCATTTCTTGCTCATTATTGGCAAAATTGATGTTTTTCTTGCCATTAGCAGTCACCTCTCAACTGACACGCTGTCCACAAGATTTTTCCTCTTTTTTCATGATTTGAACATATTTTGTTGTCTTGTAGGGGCGTTCATCCCAGCTGTACCAGTGCAACCTGTGCTGATTCGCTACCCAAATAAAATGGTAAGAAACTTAGTGTAGTGGGTACATCACTTACACAGCCTGGTTAGGGTTTCTGTTAACTGTGTCGGTCAAATGATAGAGCATGGTTGTAGTACTACCAGGGTTAGTGTTGTGGTCTACCCATTGAGCTATACACTGTGTTCGCAGTTTGATTTACTTTAGGGACAGCCATGCTAAAAATGTAAGCACATTCACAGTTTTGGTCTGGTTGACACACATGTTTATGTTAGTGACAATAGACAACCTGGCTGGCTACTTAGTAACTGAACAGTTGACACATAGCTTATGGCATATTGCATACATGCATAGAAGCACTGCTTACACAGCAATGTGTCATATTATAAAATGCCGGAGTATGTGTTGTCTATGCCAGGATGCTGGAAAGAAAACTCTGGCCAGTGGTTGAGCATCATATTGAGGAGGAACAAGTGACATTTCGTCCTGGTTGCAGAATAGTGGACCAGCGTTTTACCCTCTAACAGATAAGCAAGTGGTCATGGCAGTTTGTAATCCTGTCTATGTGTTTCTTGGATTTGAGTAAAGGCCTATGACTGTGTTCCCCGAGGTATCTTGAGGTTGCTGGAGTATGGAGTTCCGGGGCTGCTTAGTGAGAGCTATTTTCACATTCTTGCCATTAAATCGTTCAAGGTGTGTATCAAGGCGCAACTGAGGTCTGGAGAGTGTCCAGTTTGGTGACATTAGGATGTCATCTTTGCTGTTTGCAGATGATGTTGTCCTTTTTACCTCATTGGACTATCATCTGTGATGTGCATCAGAGTAGTTTTCAACTAGTTGTGATGAGTGTCATCCCCCTTTGGGTCTTGGACCCTTGTTTCTTCCATTTTAGTACATATATACCCGTGGCCAAAGAGCACCTTCTCTCCCTAAGTTTTACTAAGGTACCCCATGTAGCGCACTCTACCATTTTCTTTTTTTAGTTATATTTTGCATTGCTTTTCAAAAATGTGTTTTACTAGCAACACATGTTTTCACTACATCTACAGTCCATAACTCATGTTGTGAATTGATGGGATGTTTTGTTCCTCAAACAATCACAGATGTGTTTAAAATTACAAATAATTTTTGAGTCCTTTTTTAAAGTCCTTTTAATGTGTAAGTAATTGACGTTCTACAATTCAGTAATTAGCTTCAGTGATTTATTATTAATTATCCCTTTTCTCGGTACAGGACACAATCACATGGACGTGGCAGGGGCCTGGAGCGTGAGTACATAATTTGTCACTTAATATTTGTCACTAACATAAACGTGTGTTCCAATTTCCACTAGCAGGTTCCGATAGACATGATTCCTGTATTTTCAGTCCTTTCTGCATTTTGCAATGTCTACATTGCAGTCCTGGTTTAATCTGGCAGTGTTTTAGAATAGTCATCTTCAGGTCATCTTACAAATCACCAGAGTTCTAGTGCCTCCCAAGAATAGTTTGGAGCCATGGTGCTGGGGCTAAATTTGGTTCTGGTTCACTCTTATCAGGCCAATTAATTGGTCACACTCTTCACATCTATCTGAAACTTAATCGGGAACAAACTTTGTATTCAGAATAACATGTTCTTAAAGAAGTAAGCTACACTATAAATGGAGAGAATAATCTCTGTTGTGCTGTTAGTCCTCCAGCCAACAATAGTCCAGTTGAGTTGCATTCTTCACATGTAAATGGAACTCGGTGTATTAGAAACACAGCTTGTTTCCTTACCACACATAGTTTCAGAGGTAAAAGACTGAATACTTTCTAATCTGGTAATAATGGTTTTTTGTTGTTTTTCTCAAGAATATGCACTGAAAATTGTATTTATTCGATTTTTTTTCTTCACACTTTTAAAATCCAAACACTGTGTACTATACTTAAAGCAACACCTTGTGTTATGTGTTGTAGTAATAATTGTGTTGTCTTTGATTACTTGGTCAAATTCTCCAAATCTCCAAAAAGTGTGGCCTACTGTACTGGAAATCATCCTTGCGGTCTGAACCACAACCACCACAATAAGAGCTTAGATAGACTGGAAACAGATTAGTCATGGCTGAGGGAGAAAGACTACCCTTGTTATCCCTCTTCACAGTGTCCTCAGGCTGTCCTGGTTTGATTTGGCTTCCAATGTTCTGGTGGGTCTGAGTGCTGTTGGCCGCCGTCCCAGCCTAGCACAGCAGAACTATACACTATCTGACTAGACTGACCGCAAACACACACAAACACTTATACAAGAACACAAAAGCATATAAACATATAAACAGACTTTTCCTTCCAAGTGTTGCATAGTAAGCAGTAGACATCGTCTGACTGTCTCCGCACATGTGGGCACACACAGGAGCAAACACATGCACATCATCTGCCTTTCCAGTGTAGTAGCAATGTCTGTCATTCACACAGACACATACACGACTTCTTGATTTGTTGCATTAGCGCTACATAATAGAAAGTACTATGGGTGTTCATGTCATAGAACATTGCTAAGTCTGTGTCTGTTGTCTTTGTTAATTCTTATGTGTAAGCCCTTTGTGCTTTGTTGATTGTTTTTCTGTTGTTCATGTCACGCCGTTATTTTCCAGGTTTAAGATCTTGTGGCTGACGCTCTGCCAGCTACATAATGAGTTTGAGCTAGAGGTGAGTGTGAAGGTGTCTCCTAACTGTGTGTGCATACGTGCGTGTGTGTATGGGTAATGCCCTAAATAGCCGTGATGCCCATGGTACATATTCCAAAACTAAATGTATGTTTTTTTTTGTTTTTTGTTTTTCCTTCTTTCCTTCTTTCTTATTTTTCAAAGTAAGATTGTGATAAGCCCTTTAGGCCTTTATTTAATCTCACCTGCACAGTCTCAGTATCAGTTTGTATGTGCAAATAATTAAACTAAGCAGTTGAAATGCTTTTAATTGCGATGTCTTGGGTTTGGCTAAATGAGACTCTTCTTTTCTCTCTGTAGTACCTTCCCATCTACACTCCCTCAGAAGAGGAGAAAAAGAACCCTGCTCTCTTTGCAAACAATGTCAGATGTCTCATGGCCAAGTAAGTCAACATGTTCTTCCTATGATATTTTAAAGTTCAGCCAAGAATTGTGAACACGTCTCTGACAAAGCTCACATTTAATGTCTATGGAGGAGCTCCAGGATGTGTTTTTATAACATCACAGATGAGTTTTTTTCCCCCCTTTTCAAGACACTACTTTACCCATACCATACTGCCATTCAATGGTATAATTGACTGGTATTGTTTTGCCAATAATGAGTTAGAACTTGACACCTCATTTATTTTTTATATCTACCTAACTATCTTGTACCTTAACCGTACATTTTTGAGGGTCAGATATGTAGTTTGTCAATAGTTTGACAAAGTTACCTAAATCTGACATTGTAAGGACCACAGGAATGTTAGATTTCTCATTCTTCACATACCAGTTTACTACTGATTATATTGAGACTCCTTTCTGTGTCATGTCTACCTCAAGTTTCACAGAGCCTTTGGTATCCATGTCACTGATTTCTCACTATCAGAGGATGGTCTCACTTCCTATTCTCTTTGTCTGTCTCTATAGTTAGCCCTGAGCTGGTTTATCACTCTGTCTGTTTAACACAGCTAGCAGCTTGTTAGTTATGTCCCTCATGATGAATAAGGAGTGGCATTACTCATAATTTATGTCACTCATCTTCCCTTCAAAATATAATTTCTTTCCACCTTTTGCCTCTTGTTGCCAACAAAGATGAAATATCTAGGTTGTTACAATGAATCCTCCTATGAAAAATATTCCATTCATCTCTATTGGAAGGTCACCATTTACTTGTTTTTCTCCTGCTGTTTCATGCTTTTCTAGTGTTGTCCTCATCTTATTCCTGGTTCTGTGCTATGTGGTGATCTTGCTCAAATTAGAAAAATAATTTATGGTTTTTAATTCACCTTTGCGATTTTTCATGAGCTCAGTTTTATAGACCATTCATAAAGTCCTTGCGTCATTGTTAGGTTTTGATTATCATCTGGTAATGTAAGAGATTGGGGCTAAGATGATAGGTACTGTAGTACATTCCAAAATGTTTCCTAACTATTTCTCTAGCTTGTTTGCTCTATAGAAGAATATGGTTTTATACTAACTAATGCTGCTAATACTCCAATAACCAAAACACTGATGCATTCCAGGTGCCTGTGCGGAAACAAAGCAATATGGAGATAGAAAACTTGACAGACTGTCAACATATTATTTTGCTTTCTGTCAGGCACCTAGCATTGTTAAGCATTCCTACAAGCCACTCATTGCTTTAGGCCAGGGATGGGCAACTTTGGTGCTGGGGATGGACAACAACAATGCAGCTGTAGTGGCTATATGTTGTGAGCTTACAAGCCTTAAGCTCATCTCTATTGATCTGCACAGACTCATGTCACCTCATTGTCTCTTCTGTGCTGTGTTCAGGGCCCTGGGGGTACCCATCACAGACTATTCATTTGAAGACTGCCAGCTGGCCATGGCAGAAGGCCAGCTCAGACTGCCAGTCGACACCTGTCTGCTGGAGTTTGCCAAGCTTGTCAGGAGACTTGGGTGAGTCACCTCACAAGCAATACAACCATCTAAGAGAACTAGGTAAAAATCACTGACACATACAAATATGCAAAACAATTGCCAGCACAAACCTGTGTAGAAAGCTAGTCACAAACCTACACCCCAATCAATATTGTGGACATCCTGTACCAGTAAGTGATGCAGCTAAAGTAACAGAAAGGGTGAACTCATGATGCACGAATGGTCAGTATCACAGATAATCTGACAGCCAAGTATTTATAATAAACCAAATGAGTTTAGGCTGATTTGTATCCTAGCGTCTTTGTTTCAATTTCACGCTTCCAGCCCTCTTGTTTTTTGATGAGGGAGGAGCAGTATGCTTCTTACTTACTGTATAAGATAGACTGTGTAGACATTTTGTAGTCTACTTTGCTGGATGTTTTGTTTAAACTTTGCAATCCCTTCCTCCTTGTTTTTTGAATGGTGGCGTTAGTGTATACCAGCATTCTCAGCTACTACAATGGCACTATGCCCAAGTTATTAACTAACAGCAAGGTTTTTCTCCTCACACTGTTCAAGGCTGAAACCCCAGAACATAGAGAAGGTTCTACAGGAGTACAGCAACAGAGCCAGGAGGCTGGAGGGAGAGAAGCTGGACTTGGACGACTTCGCTCACTACCTGGATGTGCCCGTCTCAGACATGCTGCGAGATATGTTCGCGCTCTTTGATGAGGTAAGGACCGAAGACATTTCTAGTGGCAGCCATAATAACTCTACAGCCTTGCTCAATTGCCTCTCTTATGATGATAGGGTGATGTTATGGAAGGCATTTTATTCATGTTTGCAGCCACTGCTTTTTAGTTGTTAGAAAAAAATTGCTACATGGCAGCCACAGTACAACCTGACCAGTCTTTTTTTTTTGTAATACCTATCCCAAATAAAACCCTCTGGGATAACACTGTAGGCTGTCTTTAGGTTACGAGAGAAAGGTGTCTGCACAAAGCATAAAATGTTTGACTAAGCTATACGTTGAATAGGTTATACATTGAGGTGCTTACCAAAAAAAAGAAGTGAACAAGAGATGTGATGTGTGCATATGGTTCAAATTTCAAGCTTTTGGCTATGAATGAGGCATTATTTTGCTTTTTTTTTTTGTTTGTTTTTTGTTTTACAAAAATGTCCTGAATAGAAGACAATCCTTGTTAATGTTGGAGTTGGATTGAATACCAGGTGCTTTTGTGAAACTAGTCACACCATTTTTCCCCTCTATATTCATTCGGGGCAATATAAGGTATCCAATTTAAAAAAAAAAAAAAAAAAAAAAAAAAATTTTTTTGT
>OOFE01013407.1:12375-23715 GCA_900323365.1 Monocentris japonica
ACCAAAGATAAAAAAAAAAAAAAAAAAAAAAACACTTTTATTGCTATAACCTGTACTCGACCCAACCAGGGACCACCCCCAGTCACTTGTGCTACAAAAACTTAAAGGAGAAACATTGGCTTACACCCTCTCTTCTCATCTCTCACTCCTTTTTTCCAGAATGGAGATAACTCCATGGATATCAGAGAATATGTGATCGCCTTATCTGTTGTATGCAGACCCGCCAAAACTCTGGAAACGATGAAATTGGCCTTCAAGGTATGTTCTGTTTCAGGCTTCATGCTTACCTAGCCTGCAGGGTGAATTTCCACACCTGCTTAATATCAGCATGACAGTTGATATGTTAAAATGTCATACAGTCGTCTTGCATTTTGCTCAGCGCAGTATTCAAATTGTACTGTGTGAAGGTCAATAAGCTCCTCTTAAGTGTTTGGTACACCTCCTGGTACATATCAAATGTGTAACGCTTGTCTTTTTATTATGGTAAGAGTACTTTCTTATCCTTGTCTTGGCACAAATATGAAAATACGCACATAATGGCATTGTCTGTTAGGTTTGCTCATAGGTAATAATTTCACAAGATTAGTTGGAAGGGGCATTGAGTGGTTATCAGTCAACTGGCCTGTTGTGGTTGCATGCAAACCTTTCTGAATTTTACATAATTGTTTGAGTTGAGCAAGTTCTGTGACCTTAGGGCACATGAAACCCATTCAACATAGATTGTAGTAGTTCAGAAATAAATGGCATCTATATAAAAATGTTAGTTGCATACCCAAATGCAATGTCATAAAGATAATATCTGCGTGTCTTTGCATTGCATCCAGATGTTTGAGGCGGAGGAGGATGGTGCCATCACAGAGATGGAGCTGGCCATTGTCCTGAAGACGGCATTAGGAGTGGCTCACCTCAGTGTGTCGCGCTTGTTCACCGCCATTGACATGGAAGACACAGGGAAGATCACCTTTGGTAAGAAACATCACAAAATAAACCATCTTGGGTCAATCGTTGACCCAAATGCTGTCAATTACTTTGAACTCAACTCAGCCATCACTGCAGGAGACACAAAGAAGTGTTTGATCTGTTTGATCTAGTTTTTCTGAATGCCAACATGTGTCAAGTTTTCACTTTTGAAACATTAAAAAAATGAAAGTTTGACTTCCACCCACCTTCCTCTGACAATTATTTCTGAATTGCATCTTGCATCTTGTTTTTTTTCATTTAAATTGTAATTTGACCCAGGTTTTACATCTTCTCCAAACAATTTAAGTTTCATCCATTGCCTCACCTCCTTACTTAAATATTGTAAGTGATGTGCTTTCTAGCTCCCAGTGCCTCCAAAGTGCATCTGAAACACACTTGATTCTTGATGAAAGCACAACTATATACATGCTTATGTATCTGTGACTTGCAGTGACATCAGTGTTTTGTTGACACCACCAGTTTGACCTCCAAACAGCCTTCCATTATAATCCGACTATACAACAAGCAACCATGAACAAGCAGATGTCTCACCTGACTTGAAAATGAAAGATATTTAAAAAAAGACTGAAGTCCTTGGAGGATGTGAGCCTTACTCTCTGCCACCAACATTGCTGACACCACTTAAGTCTGCAGACAAACATCACCATCTGACCTCATGATACATACAAGCCTCTACATTTTATTCACAACTCGTCTCCATATTTCAGTGAAACCCTTAAGGTGTACAAAAGTGCCAGTGCATTTCAGTATTTAACTTCAGGTTGGGTTAAGTACTTTGTCAAGAGAAAAAGTTGATCCTGATTACTGGACAAGTAAGATAACAGTACATTCATAAATTGCTGCTACATACATCTCTCTTTATTAGTGGGCAAACAATGAAATGTAACCCTTTCCATTCTGACATGATTATTACAACTGACAGCACAACATACTGTATGACAGTCATTCTAATTGGTAGTTGGTACTGTAGTGCATTATTAATTAAAATAGCGATGGTAGGGGCTTTCTCTTGCTAACTGGGAATGTTTTCAGGAGTCATGCTGGGAGTCAGTATGGCAGAATTAACACAACAGTGACATCACTGAAAGTCATGGATAGATTCATCAATTGACATTCACTCTTTTACTGCTCTTTTGTCCGATGTTTGCCTCCATTAGGGTTACACCATTTCTCTCATATAATGTAGTAGCTCGTATCTATGAGGGGTATTGTCTACCTCCTTTTGTCTCTTTGGGTTCAGTTTACTTTACCCCTGTCCCACCAAATGTGTTTTGCTTATCTGCGTTAGTCTTCCTGACATCATTTTGCATCTTCTTTCCTAACCTGTTCCTCTCTGAGATGAGAGGCAGTAAAGTAATCGTTGAGAGCTTTATCATCAACATAAACTAGGCCACTTTAGCTATGAATGCAATTTGTCTCTGGGTGTTATGTAAACCTTGTCTAATATTGCCTTTGTCTCTGGCGCCATCTTGTGGTATTTCTATAGACAAGTTCAGGAGCTTTGTGGAACAGCACCCGGACTTTGCTGAGGAGTACCTGTACACAGAAAATGCAGGCCTCCACAGCTGCCCCTACGACGGCCACCAGACCAAGACCAGCCTCTTTTCCACCACCATTCAACGCACTGCCACCACCAAAACAGCTAACGGTATCTGCCCCGACTTCAGCCCCAAAGACCACGACGGTACAATAGATGAACTCCTCAAGAAACACAACTGAAATGGCTGATGAAAATTGAGTGGGAGAAAAAGAAGCACCTCTCCTGGTGAGAGAGTGCAGGGAATGTGTGAGGGCAGGTGGGTAGATAGTGGGTATATGTGTTTTAACAGTAGGGGACTATATTTGAGTGACCAGAACAACAAAAATGAAGTTTACCCCCTTTTTTATTAGTATTGTTCCATAACATTTTATGAGGTTATTTTCAGCCTGGTGAGAGTTTATTTTGTTTTAAATTCTTTTGTATTTGTTCTTAGTAAAAGAACGTTAAAATGCCAAACAATGGCAGTTTCAGATACAATGCTTGAATACTTGAAGGGAGAGCACTTATTCAAATTCCTGGGGTGGCTGGTGGAATTTTTTATTTTTTTCAAACATGGTACTGACTGCATGTGTTTAAAGAGGGAAGCAAAAAAAAAAAAAAAACAAGCCCTAGTCTGTAAAGTGAACTTGTTTTTAGTGAAATCAGTGTTTCATTCTCGACTTTTATTTGTAACTTTTAATTATTTCTTCTTTTCAATTGTAGCTGCCTTTTAAACTGAACGTGTAAGTAAAATGCATGGGCTCATACATTACTTTGAGCAGTATTGAGGGTGTCGAAAGAAGGAAGGCCTGAGAGCACCAGTGACAATTGGTTGACCTTGGAGCATTTAGCTTCACCAGTCAAACTTGAGGTGTCTTCAGGTCAAGTTAAGGAGTTGGTTATAATTGATATGAGCCTATATATACAATATGATATACATTATTTAGCTCAGGGTTCCGAAACAAAAATGAAAAATTTAACTTGTATGATGTCATCATTTTTTACATTCACTGGGTTATATGCATGTTATCTTTTTTTCATATGACGTTAGTGCTCTCCTTCAGAACCTGCCCAATCATTCTTTATTTTTTTCTAGTGAGGAAATGCAAAGCTATTTCTTTTTTATGTCTACAGGACGTGGACCAAAAACGCAGTGATTGAGTATGTCACTTACTGGTTACGTCGGGACTGCCCTTTTCAATTATGTGGTGTAATGGCTTTAAGGAGGGAAACCTATGTTTTATATCAGAATGTGAAATCATTAGAAGCACACTCAGTTTGGTTTTCCAGTTGGGTCATGGGTTTTCCAAAGGCAAGGCCATATTATTTTCCTCTCTGCCTTACATTGCGACACATTTTGAAACGTCAGGCCATTCTTGCTCTTTTCTTAGCCTATTATTCCTCAGTCTATTTATGCAAACTCCTAGTATTGTGGGGTGTGTTTTTCCTTTCAGCTTTTCATATAAAGGCAGTTATGACCAAATCTTAGAGGATGTGATAATCAGCGGATCTGAAAAAAAATCTGAAAAAAACATTTGCCCCTTAGTCACCTTGAGATTTTCTCCTCCATGCTCAAGTTTCTGGTGTAATGAAAACGTCTTAGCTCATGTCCTTAGAAGAAACTACATACTGTTTTTATCAACAGAGGCATGTGCCCTAATCATATTTGAAGGCCCAGTATGGAATTGAAAAATACCACCTGTGGCACCATTTTTGCCATTATGGCGATTTTAATTTAATTGGCTTGAAAATGTTTCTCACCACATGTGATTTAAATAAGCTCTCGATACACTGACTTGCAGCACTCAACAAGAGTTCTGAAAGTATTTTGAGCTACAAATGGTCTATTTACGTTTGTTGTTTGTAAACAGTGAGCTAAGTGGGCCTGAGTAAAAGTCCACTTAATAAAATGAAGGGGTGGAAAAAATCCACATTAGGGCTTTAAAATCCAATCAAACAAATAGTGGATTTCTTTTGTGTGACGATAAACTTACTTTCTTTAATTTAGGACAGAATTACCTATCCCATTACGCAGAAAAAAAATATATATATATATTTTTAAAACTTGACATTTCTACCCTAAAGTTTTGTAATTTTTCCAGTTCTTGGTCACACTACTGCTAGATGTACACAAAGCATGTTTCTGTTTTGTCTTCTGGGGGTGTAATGTTATTACTGTACACACAGAAGTTTAGATATCATATTGTACATCATGTCATTGCCATTTTACATAGGATTTCACTGTTTGCTGATATTATAGAAACTTTTGTCACAAATCTGAAATTATTGTCAATTGACACTTTTTTTTGGATGCGTATAAGAAAATGTGAGTGTAATTTTATTAAGATAACACAATGATGCTCATTTCAATTATTTGCCAACAATTGAAGGAATAGTTTTTTTCTTCTTGCTGTTAGACATTTCTCTGGGTGTAGACAAAGTAACCCAAAAATCTAAAATGAGGAAAGTAAGATTATTATTATTATTGTAATTATTCTCAAAATGCATATTGGTTCACATCACGTTTGAAATGGAAAAATGTAAAAGGGAAATCAATACTTCTCCAGTGCAGATTCAATGAAACTCGATATAGATAGAATATATTGAGACCATTTTTAGCCAATTTTACTTGGGATCTGTGCATTCATAGTTTGACAGTTGACTTGTTGACTATGAATGCCACATCAGGATTCACAACAAATAAGGTTCTGATTTTGTATGCTGAAGGGTTGTCATAATGGTGAGCATTGTCAAGATCATGTCTCCATCAGATTCATAACCATGCGTACATTCATCCCGATTATGGCTTTCAGTGAAGCAATATTTTTCATCTATTTAGCCTTCTCAAGATTTATCCTTTTGAAGAGTTCTGATATGTATTTTGAATATTCCGAATGCAGGGCATTTTGTGAATTTTTGATATACGTATATGAATGATTTTTATGTTCACTGCCATGACAAAAGATCTGTGATCTTCTCTCCTCTGCAGATTGTATTGATAGTTAAAAATGAGCCACGTTTTTTTCCCTATGTATAATACTGCAATTGTTTTGTTCTGTATTCCTCAAACATAATGGAAAGTTTTATTGTTGTTATATTGTTATTACTATTGTTATTGCTGAGTTGACTGCTTTAGAAACAAAATGCAGATTTCATATGGAAACCGATAGCCTTGAATCTATATATGATTTTTATGATTAAAAAGAGAATGTATAGACAATCTTGTCACAATCAGAAGCTACTCTAAAGCGCTGGTCTACAGTAAACATTTTCCTTTTAAAGTCACTGATTTCAAACTTACATTTGTATTTTTATTTGAAGCGTCCCATTCATTGACCTTTTTATGTTGGCAGCATGCAGGTAGAACAAAGCAAAAGTGTTAGTGTGTCAGGCCTTGAGGTGATGTTTGCCACCACATATGATGGGCCTCATCACACACACTCCAAACTGTACATGCATAAAACATAACTTTTGTTACATTTAATTACAGTTATATTATTTGTCCCTGTCAATGACTATCTCATCACATAAATTGTATGTATTTGTGCTTGCACTTTAGATTGTTTTTTTTTTTTTTTTACTATTTTTTTTTTTCCTTGAAAAATATGACTGAATGCTGTAACGCATGTTAAGTTTGTAGGTTACAGTATTGTAGCTCAATTTTTGCTAATAGAAATTTTTACATTCACTTTTTTGTTACAGTAATGGGAACACAGATGCAATTAGGGATCACAAATTCCGGGAAGCTGTCCCTCACCCCACACTTATTTTCTTTATTTAAGAAACCGCTGAAATAGTTTATATTTTTAGTCAGTTTATAGTTTATAGTTTTATACACTTTTCTGCTTTGTCTCAGGATCGTCAAACTCTTGTAGCTTGGGAATGGCTTTGTAAACATGTAGGGCTTGGCAGCATTGTACAAATTTTAATGGCTACAAATGTTTTGCACCATGGAATGCAAGTATAAAGCGTATTCCTAAATGAGGAATAAACTGAGTTAATTGTAAATGGGTGTGGCATCTGAGAAGAATGTCTAGCAGACATGTTGGTGACTTGCTTCTCTAAGGATGTGGTTATACTTATATAAGTTTACCCTTTGTGTGGCACTGAAGCCTGTACAATTTCTGGTAATGTGATGTCTGATTCTTGATTTTTGCTTTGCTTTTATTTTCCTTTGGATGTTGTTGTATGACTATGAATTACAATACTGACTCAAACAGAAAGGTTTAAGACCTGATCCGGAATTGAAATATGTTGAGCCAGTTTCCCCCGCCACAATTTTGTTGTTTTATTTGATTGAAGTCATTTTTTTCATGCTCACATTGACAGCTAAACCTGAACTTTAATTGTATGTTACAGTTGTAAATTATTTGTGTTTGGAAACATTAGAGCAAAATCCCTTTTTGGAATACTAGATCTGAAAGATCAGAAGATTATTTTTCATCTGCAGGTCTTGCCCTTAAAATAATCTGTTTTTATATACTTACTCATAATAGTTACACTCAGAACAATTCCGGATTGGGATCTATGGGAAGTGGGCCCTTCTCTCTCATACTCTTGATCCACTTTCCTCTTTTAGTTTTTTCAAATACCTCACACAAAGAGAATAATTCATTTTTCTACTTGCTAACAATTTAAAAGGTCAAAACTTGTAAGAGCTAATCTTCTATTTATTCTACTGCTGCCTGCTTACAACAGTGTGTCCAGCAGCGAGCCTAAGACGAAAGACTTGTGTACTCTGACAATTGAACTAGAGTGATCAAAGGTCTTTCTGATGGCTCAGTGTGTGTGGACCAAGTCGCTGAAATCGCTGTTTTCTCTGTAGCTTTCTTTCCTGTCTTTTTTCTAAACTCCTCTCTGAGGTTTTATTTTATTAATGTACTTTGGTGATGAAGAGTCATTACTGCAAGCTACTTTGAATTTGTCTGTTCGGGACTGCTATGATATAACTTGTTAATGTGACTCTTGGATTAAAAAAGAAAAACTTAACACACAATTACGTCCATGTCTTGTGTGTGTGTGCGTGAGTGTGTGTGTCTGTGAAATGTTACAGGCTCAGTGTTTGTTTGGTAACACAATATAGAGGTAAAGTGTGTGATTTTAAGAGTTCTGGCACAACATAAGGTCAGTTAATCAGGATTTCTACAGCATAGTCAAACAATGTCAATGGAAGTACTTAAATTGAAATTCATATTGGCAAATACTCGAACTTATGAGGAAATTATTAAGCTCCCATTGTTTATTAGGTTGGCACATGATTTTGGTGCACATCTGATGTACTCAATAACTTAGAATACATGTTGGTAGAAGGGCCCTGATTCCCAAATGATGGTGCAATCTTACCACTTCAGTGAACATTGCAAAGTCACTCTCCATTCTCCACTATAAACTGAAAACCCATCTCAGGCTACACCTCACCCCTGCCTCACCTGCTTGCATGTGATTCATATCCATTTGATGTTTACCTGATTTGAAAACCACTCCCTTTTCTAGCCCTTGGCATTTTATTATCATCCCTTCCTTATAAGTGTCAGCTAAAAGTCTTAAATGTAAAGACAGTATGATGCTGATATTAGTTTAGTGATTAAAATATCACTGAGGCTGCTAAAACTTTAATATATACATGCAAGTATACCATGCAGGTTTAGAGACACATTTCTGAAATTCACATTTCAAAATAGGACCAAATGCCTTCACCTGCTAGCTAACTGGATGACTGTCTCCCTCTAGAGGAGACATGCTGAACTCAAAGTATTTAGAGGGCATTTCCATCTAGCATATTCAGATTTATGATCCAGCATATTGCTTTTCTACAAACAACTGTCTTAACCACTGATTTTTATTTTATGAAGTGTATATATTAGCAAATTATTGATCTGGCATAAATTCCAGCTGCCAGGTTCTTTTGAGTGGACATCAATGGCTTTTAATTGAAATGTCTATGATATATGGATCTTAATCGGCAAATTTAGTCTACCAATATCACAGCTCTTTTTCACTGGGCCTGTCTTTGCTTTCATAGATTACATGTCAGTGCCTATAGATATTCCAGTTACTCCCATCTTTCAGAAAGCCACAGGGTGGTATTGCACTGAATTCTTTGAGACAGTGATGGAAAGATTTCCACTGACAATATGGTATATTTTTAATGCAGACATTGTGTTGAAAAACAAATGCCACCATCCCTGGGTTTGATTGATTTGACAATTTATCACATAATTGCACATTACTCTGGAAAAATTATTAAATTATTATTATTATTATTGAAACTTATTTAATTACACAATAACTCATTGTGTTGTCATAAGGATTACTAATATGAGATGTGTGTGTAATGGCATCAGTCAAACCACTCTCATCCTTGATATGTACTGTAACTTTGTACAAACCTCCAGCCACACACCCCCCATTTGGTGAAAATGTATTTTATCATTAGCTCACCAGCATCTCCTGGATTTTGACATCAAGACAATGGGGTGGATACTTAAAATAACCAAAATATTTTTATGGTCATCTAGATATGAAAACATATTTCACTGTTCAAGGGGATCTAAATGTAATGTGGACATTACATTGTTAGATTAGGGTGTTTTTACATCATGAACCTCTAAAAACATTTCTTTCTTGCAGATTTTAGTATTCATGACAACACCATTTAATATTATTGACTGAGAGTGTATTTTCAACAAGAACTTTGCTGTGTTGCCCAGCAGGTAAAAGGGGGGAGTTATGAGTTTTTCATTCCTACTCATTCCTACCTCTACCTCACACATCTCTTGCTCTTTCCCCTCTTCCTCTCTGCCCCTCTCCTCTGTGGGCCTCAGCTGTTACTTTTATGAAAACAAGACACTCGATTATATTCACCTTGTCGTTGTCCGAGCCCCATCCGAAACCTCATACATCCAACCCGGCTTAGATCAACTGAACGATTTCTGATATGAGGCATGAGGTTTGATGGATAATCGCACTTTAAAGGTGTGTGTATTGGGGTGGTGGTGGTGGTGGTAGTGTGGGAGTGGGGAATTAAAAGCCTGATTGATCATTATGATTGGCTCTCAAACAACAAGATGTCATTCTGGACATGTGATGATAAATCTCTCCGTGGAGACCAAGCTGATAGTGTCATTTGATGCCCCAGTCCTGTTTTGGTTGAGTATGAAATGGGAGAGGCCTGAGCATCAGGATTGATTCTATTTAGGCCTGTTGGACATTACAGCTAATGAGATATCTGCCAAATGGCAGGTGGTGTGGGTGGGAGGTGGCGGCATAGAGGGATAGGGCAGAGAGAGAGCAAGGAATAGAGAGAGGACAATTGTTGCTAGATAAAGATATGTGGCAGCAACTGGGGATGCGCTATCGAGGCTTTACAGAGAACTCAACAGGCATATTGTAACACAGGACTTGTTACTCAAATGACTAGTTTCCACATCATTTCTCACACCTCTGACTTCTTAAAAAAAAGAACAAAATTAAGTAGTGCTGCAGCCGTAGTTCACTGCTGATTCAACAGTGAGTTGAGTCAGTTGAGTTACTTCAACATAAGTAAAAGTAAGTAAGTAAAACTTTATTGATATAGCACCTTTCTAAACTGTGGTTACAAATGGCTTCACAATGGGATACTAGAAAAATAAGGGCACATAAAACAGTAACATAGTAAAACATGGAGAGAAAAACAGTAACACAGTGACAAGGAGAATATATAGTACAAGAGAGGAAACATCACACACAATCAAAGAGAATAAAAATGGGTTGTCCATTGTTTAAAGATGTTAATTGATTCAGATAATCTGGTATCAAGGGGAAGGCTGTTCCAAAGTTTAGAGGCAGCAATAAAAAAAGCATGATCACCCTTTAGCTTCAGTTAAAGAATGTCCTGAGAAATATTTTCAGGGCCAATGCGAAGGACTTCAGTTTTGTCAGAGAGAAAGATTAAGTTGTGTGTCATCAGCATAACAATGAAACAAGATATTAAATTGACATATTACATGACCCAAGGGTAGCATAAGAACAATATAGGTCCACAAAAGGACCCCTGAGGCACCCACATGTAATCGAGGAAAATAAAACATCTTCACAAATAGACACTGAAGATTTTCTGTTACACAAGTAAGAAGAAAACCGGTCAAGAGCTGTCCCGGATAACAATTGCAGGACAGATGCAAGATATTTCAGGGATCTCCACATAAGTGACTACTAAAAGGATTAAGAGCAATGAGTAATAAGAGTGTAGTTCCATGGGCTAAGTGACTGCTGATCATTTAAATTGGAAAAAATGGGTTGAGAGCACAACATGGCCATTTATTTTGTTGTATGTTTGTTTACATTTTGCATTTTTATCAAGGCATAAACACCTCCTTAAGTACAGAAACTATGTTGATAATTCACCTGGACACTTGAACCAACCTCATTGGGTTGGTTCAAATATTTTGAAAACACAAGTAATGCCCCTGATTTAGTTTGCATTGCACATGATCTTAAGTGTAAGATGTATACTGTATATATGTTTTTTTTGATTCAAGTGGCATAATGATGTGATCTGCTTCAATTCAAGATATTGTCACATATTTCAAAAACAATCTTGGAAACATGTGGCACTGCATTGAGAAGTAAAATTGTCTGAACCCCTTGGCAAATTCTCAATTGTTTTAAGAAAGATACAAGATTAAATCACCTCATGGTTTTTTTGTTTTTTGCCTGCATGGCCTCATGCTCACATAAGAAAAACAAGGCATCCAAGAATCTCTTCAAATCAAGTGAGAAAATATGAAAATGAGCAGGCAGGGGGGAGAAAGAAAGGGTGGTTGGTGGGGATGGAGGGAGGGAGGACAGCAATGAGGAGA
>OOFE01013407.1:27900-40886 GCA_900323365.1 Monocentris japonica
AGATATGTCCCATATTCAAAGGTAGAGAGAGACTATTCATACGACACATATTCAGATATACAGACAGACACACACACACACACACACACACACACACACACACACACAGACTGATGTCCGCATGTGTTCACAAGAATGCATGGATGCATTCTTATATATTAAAAACTTTTATCATGCTGCTTCTTCAAATTGGCATGTTCATGAACTCACATAATTCATATGATACAGACAGTCTGTCTGTCTGTCTGTCTGCCTTCCTGCATGTCTCTGATAATGTACCTCCCCAAATGTCTGCCTGTCTTTCTGTGTACTTGTCTGCCCACCTGCCTGCCTGTCCACATGCCAGTCTCTCTGTCTGTCGGCTCTCTGATGAGCAGCGACAGGCATTGTTTATCCCCCAGAACATCAGGTTGTGTTGGCACTCAGATGGAAGGCGAGTGAAAATTGGGCTTTTAGACTCTTGTCCTGATCGTACAAATCCTTCTGTCAAACAGGGCAGAGAACACTGGCTGACACTCTCCCGGTACTTTTCAACACATCGATAAGCAAGCCACAGTTTAGGAGAAGGCCATCCATACACAGATGCAGAAACAAACATTAAAGCCGATTCATACTTCCCAGCGAAGTCATTGGCTGGAAGCAATATAATGCACTTCCTCGGTTGCTCGGTTCAACTTTTCATACTTTTTCTCCACAGGGTGAACTTGCAAGCAGTTCACAAGCTGTGAGACTTGTCTGTACGCGTGTGTGTTTGTGTTATATGTGTGTGAGGATGCATATAAAATTGTGTGCTTGTTCCAAAGGAGAACGCTTATTTTCTTATTTGTTTTTAAAGACAGAAGCCATTATGATATCATGATTTCACGTTTTGGGAGTAGACCAATTGAACTTCATTCATCTGATCCTATCTGTGTGGTTGTATTTGCTCTTGTCATGTGAACATTTTCCTTAATTATTTTTTGAAGGGTCCACTATCCCATGAAACTACATGAAACCATGAAAAAACTGCATGAAGCCACATGAAAAAAAGAAACGCACTGCTGAGCATTTGAATTTGTGCTGTTGAGCACAATAAAGGCAATCGGGGGAGTGAATGTCATGGAATATTTCTTGGTTAAAGTTTAGTCACAACCAGTAGTTGACGTGGCATCACTTCACCAGGTACAGCTTTGGATTCAAAATACAAACTCAAATGCCATGATTATCAGAGGACCAGCTGTTGCTTCACAGCATGTTGCCAAACCACTGCCCTTTGTTAGAACATGTCCTTGTTTGTCCGAAGGTGGCCCACTGTGTGTATGTATGCCTTTGTGTGTGTGTGTGTGTGTGTGTGTGTTCCTGAGTGTGTTCCTCCTGTGTCTGAACACATGCTGTCTGTCAGAGACCCACTGAGTACGTTGACGTTCTAATCACACGCTTCACTCTCTCTGTCTCTCAGCAGGGGGATAACAGTAATTATTCAAATACACACATACACATACACATACACATACACATACACATACACACGCACACGCCCGTATTGACAGTAATTATTCTGATCAGCAAGCCAGTTTCCTCTCAGGATCAATGCCTTTGAAGAAAAAGACTGAGAAGGACAGACAGAAAGAGATCGAGAGATACAGTAGCATGTGGGGCTATTAAGGCGCATCGCTGCCTGCACAAATATCACATCCAGATTACAAAGGAATCAATGCTTGTTAGCAAAGGTTAGTGATGAAAATGCAGCCTTAGAGGAGTGGAGGTCATTTCAAATGTACAGAAAGGGTAGATGTGCAGATAATCAAGGCATGAAAAGGCAATCTTTACAAAAGTATGGTGCTCTCATCCACGTGTTTACTGGCAATCCACTTTCTGTGAGAGTGGTGGCATACTTATTGGTGTGTTGTGGGCTCTGGTAACTGGAGCACAGTGAGGGGTTAATATGCTGTACTTATGTTGGGTCAGAGATGGTGGTTTGTGGACACTGTCCAGTAGAGCAATACTGAGGTGGTGAGTTCAAACCTCACCTCGAACAGTTTGCCTTTATACTGACACAATGTTAATGTCTAAACCAGGAGTGGGCAATCATGTGCCATGGAGGGCTGAGAGTATACAGGGTTTAGCATGGCATTAACACCGCCAGCATTAAGTTTGAATCCCACTAGGACAAACCATGCTCATAATCTATGGCACTTAAAAGTATAGAGTACTTTAAAAGGCCTGGGCTACCTTCCCATAAAATAAAACTCACTGGTCTGCTCCCTACAATAGCCATGTGTCCTGTTGAAGTATCCTTTAGTATACTAAGCTCTGCCTGCTCACTCATTTGCTCTGAAGTTGCTCATTTGCTCATCTATACTTCGTTGTGTTTGTTGTGTATGTGTTTGTTTCTAACAGGTGTGGGCTTTACAGTGATCCTCATCTCCCTCTACGTTGGTTTCTACTACAATGTCATCATATCCTGGGCGCTCTTCTACCTCTTCTCCTCGTTCACCAGCGAGCTGCCCTGGGTTCACTGTAACAACACCTGGAACAGCCCCAACTGCTCTGACTGGGCCGACAACAGCACAGACAACGACCTACACAAGGCCACTCCTGCTCAGGAGTACTTTGAGTAAGTTGGCCTGAACCTCAGATGGATAAAACATATTGGCGGTGTCCTGTAATAATCTTGCATGTCTGATTTGGACATGTTTTTTGCTATTACTGACAGCTGCCATTGTCCAAAAGCCACAATTTTTCTCTCAGTTCCTAGAACAAATTGACTTTTCAGAGATGACAATTCCACATGACTCAACATTATATTGCTGCGTAAGGGTTAGAGACAGCAATACATGTTATCTTTAGCAAAAACAACGTACAAACCTGGAGCTGACTACGTGTAACCACTTCTGCATAAAGAGAATGGCCATAAACAACATGTTTTAAGTGAAATATGTAATAAGTAATATTATATTACTTATAAAGAATCTTAGCTGATGTTTAGTTTGAATGTTTAGTCTCTAGTACAAACTAAGACTTTCAAAAGTTTACACCTACTCTAACAAAATGATTGCTTGCAAGTCAAACTCTATGGAAGCACTGAAGTTGGTAGTTATCATGAGACCTTTGCCTACAAATAGTAATGTTTTAGAATATATAATCATCTGCATTTAAGAAACATTGAGCAATCAACATCATGTATTTGTCCCCAAAGTGGAAATAGAGAGTTTATCTATATATATCTAATGTAGCCGCCTTCTTTGAAGCTAACCAGGTGTCTCCTGTTCCATCAAGTTAGGGGTTGTTCTGTTGTGACAGTTCATCCATGTTAGTTGAGATGGCAGTGTGCTATTTCTACAGATCCACCTGGAGATAATTTGCCCACCTGAGTTGAACATAAGCTGATCTCATCCAGTCTCATCTGCTTCTGAAATCATCTGAGTCTCGATATCAACAAAAGTGGCTTCATAGTTATTCAGTTGACATACGAGATATGATTTCATAAAATGCAAAATATTTAGGTTGTTCAACCTAAAAGGAATTGTTTGGAAAATTCACATTTTGTTACCAGTCAAAAGGTGCAGGGAATGGCCTGTCAATCAATAATTTGAGTGACATGAGCTCTATGCTTCATGTCTACAAATAGCATAGTCAATTCTATTTTACACCATTAGAACAGGAATAGGCTAAGAGTGGCCACTGCAGTATCAATGGAGGGTAGATCAAGGATAAATGCTGGATGGATTTAGTGTCCATTAATGTAATAATTTGCAACATTGTGTGATGCGTTTTGTTTCTGACAAAAAGAGAACTTGGTAGTTAGCTTGACCAGTGACAGCCATCATGGCTGAACTAAAAGACTGGTACCTACAGAAACTCCAAAAGCCAAGGAAACAGACGTCACATTACTGGTCACACTGTTTGATTGACAAGTGATCTCGCAGATTGCCACATTCATTTTCTTTTTTACGATTGCTTTGGCCAAATTTTCACAACAGATTTTCAATGTGCAGAACTCTTGCAGTTCAGAGAGACAAACTAGCATGATCTTACCTTAAGACCCAAAATGCTGTGCTTAGATACAATTTATAATTGCATGATGTATTTCCTCCTTTGATAGTTATTTTCATTGTGTGTGATATATGTGATTTGAGCCCAAAAGTAGCATTAATAGTTTTGCACATTAAATCTCTGTTGTGAAAATTGTGTCAAAATGTATTGAAACCAATTATATAAATTCTATATATGTCACAGTCTATAGATCGTTGCTGTGATCTGTTTTGTGGTCAGGGTCATCTAACTCTTAACTGTACTGTTGCCACAGACGAGGGGTGCTCCACATCCAGGACAGTGGAGGCATTCATAACCTGGGTCGTCCACGCTGGCAGCTGACTTCCTGTCTGGCTGTGGTGATTGTTCTGCTCTACTTTAGCCTCTGGAAGGGAGTCAAGACCTCTGGAAAGGTAGGAAATGACGTAGAAGCCATGTTGAATAAAGTGAAAACCATGGAAGTGCTATGATTCTACCCAAGCTTCAGTGAGGGAGTACTATGACTTCTAGCCCAATTTCATAACCTGAAAGCAGGACCATCAAAAATGTAGGATATGATTAGCAATGAAGTGTGGAGATGGCAAGTACTGTGATTTTCACCCCAGTCTCTGGGAGTCAAGACCTCTGAAATGATTAGTAACCGTGTTTAAGGAAGTGTGTATTATGGAGATACTATAACTCCTGTCCCTGTCTCTGGAAGGCAGCGAAGAACTCTGGAAAGGAAGGAAAGTAACAGTGAATATAAGAAATTCACATAATTGATTGTCAAGGGTTTGTGAACTGCTAAATGTTCTTTAGTGCAGTGTCAATTCAGATTTCAAGCTAGATGGTGAAGAGGCATTGAGTGAACCTAAATGTTCACAGATTGTGTGTGTGTGGGTATGTGGTCCTTCTTGGCTGTATGTGTGTGTATGCATGCCAGTGTATCAGGGGTTTGTATGCATGTGTATACCTTTGTGTGGATGTATATATCTGCACATCTATCTATTGCATATGTGTGTATGTATGCCTCTCTGAGTATGTGTGCCTAGCTGCTTGTGTGTGTGTGTGTGTGTGTGTGTGTGTGTGTGTGCACTCTAACTTGCATATTTGCTTATGTGTGTATCTGGCTATGTGTATGTGTGCCTACCCATCTTACTTTGTGTGTGTGTGTGTGTGTGTTGTGTGTGTGTGTGTGTGTGTGCCTTCTGTGGCCCCTTCAGGTTGTGTGGATCACAGCCACCATGCCCTATGTGGTCCTGACTGTGCTGCTGCTCCGAGGAGTCACTCTGCCCGGAGCCATTGACGGCATTAAGGCCTACCTCTCCGTCGACTTCCTAAGACTATGTGATGCCAAGGTAAGTGGGGAGGGGAGAGGGAAGGGGGAGAGAAGGGAGAGGGAGAGGAGGAGAGTAGAAGGACACTTAAAGTAGTGTAGGGAAAAGTGACTTTGGCAACACTTTATAGTGAGGCTACACCATTCACTAATGAGTCAACATGAAATAATGCATGAATTCATATATGAACTATCAGGATTTCCCAGGGAAGTCATGCCTTGGTCACCATTAGTTAGTGGTGGTGATTTAATAAGTTTGTTCATAATGATTTGTCATGAATTGATGGTGTTAACTAACAGATTGAATTGATGTATGGACTAATTCTAATGTTCAGTGAATGCTTACCCCTGATTTATGTTTCATTAGCTAATCATTACCAAATGTTGTATCATTCCATGACTTTACTTGAGGGGCCACAAAACAATGAACTCACCATGAAGTGCTTGTGAGTTAACTCATTGTAATTTATCTCACACACAAATAGACTGTCGAGAGCTCTAGGTTATGAGGTGAAAAGAGTGGATCTTTGCAGGTACCTACCTACTGGCATCTACCTGCATTGTTCAGGTTCTGTATTGCTGTATTGCTGTCTTCTGGATTGTTGTCTGCTGTCTTTTTCTGAATATGTGATATGCCACTCCAGATCTGAATGAGTAGATAAACAAGGAGGGAAGAGGGATGAAATGAGGGGACAAAGTTAAGGAAGAGATGTGAAGATAAAGTAGAGAGGAAAATAATTGTAGAGAATAAAATAATTAAATTAATGAGAGAAAGAAAGACAAGCAGAACCTGAGAGAGAGAAAGACAAATGTGGACTCAAATATAAGCAATTGTACACACACACACACACACTACGCAAGAAATAATCCATCTCCGTTGAAAAAATGAGCACTGATTCATTTTGATCTACAGGGTTGAATGAGAAAAGCCTGGATGTGGAATTATTCCTGTGCAATCCATTCAGACAAATGGTTAGATTAATGCATAACCACTGTAAATAAAGTCTCCCTTCATTGTATACAGTATTTGACAAAATAATTCAACAATTGCTGTTTA
Organism: Monocentris japonica; assembly: GCA_900323365.1. Lineage (NCBI taxonomy): Eukaryota > Metazoa > Chordata > Actinopteri > Trachichthyiformes > Monocentridae > Monocentris > Monocentris japonica. Next base: position 34,287 of record OOFE01013407.1, read on the forward strand.
CAGACCTCATTTCTAACATTTACCCTGTCCATGCCACCCTCCATCACAACAATATCATATTTACCCTAATAGCAGGCAGTAAGGAGCTCAATATGTAAGCATGCACAACTAAAGGATTCAGTTATGACGAAAGAGAATCAGAGAGAAAGCAAGAAAGAGAGAGATAGAGAGATGCATGGCAGCAATTTGAGAATTAGATTAGACACATGGATGGAGCAGTAATTTGCAAAATTACCCCCCGTATTCACAAGCGTCTTTCATCTACTGCCGTTGAATGAGTTTCCTGCAATTATCCCTAATAATGGCTTTTTTCCTCTCCTGTGCCTTTTGTTTGCCGCTTCACATAAGTGCTCTTGTTCTGTTGCTCCCCAGGTCTGGATTGAGGCGGCAACACAGATCTGCTTCTCTCTGGGAGTGGGGTTTGGTGTGCTAATCGCCTTTTCCAGCTACAACAAATTCAGCAACAACTGTTACAGGTAAAGAGACAGAGGGAGAGGCAGGAGAAGATTGACAGAGAAGGAGAGAAATAAAGAGAAGGAGAGAGTTGCCCTGTTGATCGCGCACGCACATGTAGAAACAAGTAAGCAGGTAACAAGTGACACAATATAAGCAAGTGAATTGCAATCATCTTTAAAGCTCTTTGATACCATCCTGTGCAACAGATAGCTATAATACCAATCAAAACTGTCACAGTCTTTGAAAATCATTGGCATCCCACAGGAATCTTTTATCTCCTTTGTTGCCAACTGTACTGTGTCTGAAAGCCCTGAAGATTTTTTTCCCCTAGTTATCAGAACAATGCCACTTATTCCTATTCAGTGTCACTGGGGGCTGGAGTCTATCCCAGCATGCCACCAGTCTATCACAGGGCTTAAACAGATAGACAGACAAACACAGGCAATGTACACTCTCCAATCCACCTGATGTGTTTGGAAGTTAGCAGAAACCAGAGCACCCGGAGGAAACTCCACACAGAAAGGGCCGGGGCTGGGAAGTGAACCTGGGTCCTTCTTGCTGTGTGGTGACAGTGCTGAGCACTTAGCCACTGTGCCGCTCCAATGCCAAACCATTGAAAACATATTTAACTAAAATATCTAAAATGTATGTGATAGTTGTCAAAGTTGACTAGGGATACAACATTTCTATAGGGCAATGATGAGCTATTGAGTAAACACAGTCAGTTTGAAAGTGTTTCCACAAGCCTTTCTTTTACTCATTTTTTGATGTGCTACTGTTCCCCCTCCAATATTTAGAATTTGTCTGCTGATTGATGGTTAATTGGTTGATTGATTGATCGATTGATTGATCGAGACAGACTGACTGGCTACAGTGGATGAATTCTGACTGATTTACTTACTGACTGGCTGACTAAATCAAGGGTCTCTAAACTATACTGGGACCCACACTCATTACAACAGCCTAGTACTGTTTTCATGTGGGAGCCCATTATAAACAGGCCTTGATCCGGTCCTGACACACTGACTAATCGACTGTCTGATAAATTCTCTAGATATTGTCTGTTTGATTGATAGCTGGCAGTTTTCCAATTTATTCTCATTATCCAGAGATGCAATTCACAGCTTCATTAACTCTAACCAGTTTCATTGCTTCGATAGACTGGCTGACTGACTCACTCACTAAATTATGGACAGTCAGTCCATAATAAATTCTCTAGATATTTGGACTGTGTGATAACAGACTGTTTTTTGTTTTTATTTGATTTTATTGATCCAGAGATGCTATCATCACCAGCTCCATCAACTCTTTGACCAGTTTCTTCTCCGGCTTTGTGGTCTTCTCCTTCCTTGGGTACATGTCCCACAAACACAGCGTGGCTCTGGACAATGTTGCCAGAGACGGTATGGAATTGTTGGTGTGTGTATTTACAATGTGTAGTGGTAGTTAAAAAAGAGAGACATTTTATATGCCCCACTCCTCCTTAGATATTCAGGGACAGTCAACCTTCAGCATTTGCTGCTCTGGGGAGCTGCTGTCATCTCCATGATTAAAGTTTTCCCCCAGCTTTAAAAATCAATGAATGACAAACAAATAGGCAAAAAAAAAAATGAATGAAGAACTGAAAGTCATTTCAGCTGGGTCTGCTTTACCATGTACCATGGTCACATTGTACTGCTGTAGGGTATCCTCACAGGTCAATAATGTGGTGTGTAAAATGAGAGAGAACGGAAGCTAGCTTATATTGGAGTGTTGCCATGTTGGATAATCCAAAGGCTAATTTTGGCATTACTCCATGATAAGTGCTATCAAATGATGCTGGAAATAACCCACAAAGGAATAGTTAATGCCAGAAGAGTAGACACATGATAATGTGCATTCTGTAATTTTTCCAAGAGTCAGCGATATTTAAGATGAGCTATGTTTGGTTGCCAGGACTGTAATCGATAGAGCGAACCCATTGCAAACACGCTCACTGGCTTCAAATTCCACCACTGCTGTTAGTGGATGCGTAGAATTGCTCGGTCTATGATTGCACTATGAAAAGCACTTTCTACTTCATAAGAAATATGAATATTAGTATCAGTATACAATGGCAGAAGAGACATGAGGCAGAGAGGGAATGATGAGACAAACGTTTTGAATCATATTTGAACCTACAGTGTCAAAAATATATGGTGTATGCACAACTTAGCCCACTGAACTAACACATTTCCTGCACTGGAATGCTTTTAATGCAAAATCAGGTATTGTCACAGTGCATAGAATAGAGTAAATAGTAACAGTAACTGTAATAGAATAGAATAGAATAGAATAGAATAGAATAGAATTTGGTAAACCTTCAGTAGCCCAAGTTTATTAGTAATCTCTTCTTAAGGCATTTCTTAAATTTTTAATTACAATTTATATTTTCTGTTCTTACAATTTATTTACTTACTAAATGAATACTTAGGGTAACTGTAAAAGGAGGGCATACCAAAGATGATTCTAATATCAAATCTGCTTTCTAATCACTCATTTACTTTCAATTGTGTAATGAAAAATCGTTAGATAATGTATAGACAAACTCTATTTTCTAATTGTTATTTTATTTGTTAATTGTCCATTTTGTGTAATCTACTTTCCAAATGAAACCTCCCAGACCCAGATGTGTGTATTTGCTCTTTAGGTGCTGGGTTGGTGTTTGTCATTTACCCAGAAGCCATTGCAACATTGCCTGGGTCATCGGTTTGGGCAGTTATTTTCTTCATCATGCTACTAACGTTAGGCATCGACAGTGCTGTGAGTAAACACACACACACCTTTTCATCCTGGAGACAGGTGATGTTATTGGAATATCTCAGGTGTCTGTGCACCTTTAATTTGGTTTTAGGTAGGGTGACGTTGCACAAAGATTGAAATGGCTACAATGGCTGTGGCTGTGGTTCTCCATTCAATTAATTTGATGTGTTTCATTTAAGTTCTTGTGTCTTCTGGCCTAGATGGGAGGGATGGAGTCGGTGATCACAGGGCTGATTGATGAGTTCAAGTTCCTCCACAAGCATAGAGAACTCTTCACCCTCTTCATCGTCGTTGCCACCTTCCTCATATCCCTCCTCTGTGTTACTAATGCAAGTATTATCTTGGGGAACACCTAGACATAGTGTACAAAATGTTAGGACCAGATTGCTCAGGGGGTTTTTGACGTAAATTAACTGCCATGCAGGCTGTTGCACCATTTTTATACTGTAGTTTGCCAGTAGCAATTCCACAATTCACAAACTTCTGTAGCCTTTGTCCAAATAATGAAAGTACCACAAATAAGCACAGCTGTAGATGAAATGAAACCTCAGAATCTCTCCCTTTCTCTCTCACTCATTCTCCCCCTCTCTGTCTGTTGTACTTTTTTCTCCCTTTTTATGATAACGCAAAATATTGATAACGCAAAATCGTTGCGTATTCTCTCTCTCTCACTCTCTCTCTCTCTTTCTCCAGGGTGGGATGTATGTGTTTACTCTGCTGGACCACTTTGCAGCAGGAACATCAATTCTCTTTGGAGTGCTTATTGAGGCCATCGGCATTGCATGGTTCTATGGTGAGAAAGAAGGAAGAAACGAAGGGGAAGGAGAGAAGGGATGACTCATCTTTTCATGGCCAGCAAAGCCAATGCCACATTAGGGGGTTTGATGAGATATCTGCTGATATGGGTCTGCTGTGCCTCAATGCAACATAGTCGTATTAGGCATAAGGATACTGAGGCTAAAAAGTATTTTCTGATCAATGATTTTTGACTCTTCAGGCTCTGGTCAGGTCCATACTTTGTTAAGGTGGTAGGATAGTGGACATAGTTTTGGTCCATATATGAGCTCATTGATCTTGATTGATTGATGAATAGTGCTCCAGTGTTACCACAGTGTTAATTCAGCAGTGGTGGGACAGCACAGAAAGAAAAGCATTTCTCACTAAAATGAGGCAGCTGATTATTGTTTATATTGTAGGTTGTTATGTTTCACATCTGGTTAGAAGCCTGGGTGAAATCAAAGGTCAGTTTCTCTACAGATGATTGATCTCTTGAATCTCTCCATTTTACATAGGTTTGCCCTCCTCCACAATACAACATTATAGTCACTTGTATGGGTCTCAAAATATGGCCCATGTTTATGCTCTAACAACTAACAACCTCTTGTGGTTGTGCAAATAATGACATTAGCTATAGCCATTCAGAATCCCCTCACCGGTAGTACACTGCCCTCAGTCACCCCGGTTGATCTTTATATTTTTTGTAAACCAATGGCTGAACACTATCTCAAGGTCAGGTGAAAAGGTTGACCTGAACTACTGTGTTAAATCTCTTGTTTCCTGACTTTCTGTGGACAGTGAGAGTCATAAAGGACTAAATGCTAACAAAGCCCCGAGCAATGGGATCAGCATGCAGCCCTGCTTTGGTGGGTCCTGACCCTGGCAAGCCATATAAATCAAGCCTAAGGCTTCAGCAGGCCTTTTCCCAGTCCTCCTCACTGCTGACAGGAACACTTAACCCCTGGCCTCTGTGGTCTTTCGTTCTACCATCCACTACATCAATACATTCAACTGTGCTCTGTACCTGGTAGTCAGTCAAGATGTATGCCTCTGCAGTGAGAGGTATGAAAGAAGGGAAAGCTTGATATGGTTAACTAGGTACAGTACAGTAGCTTAAGTGAATAAATTGTCAAATGTAGCTTTTTTTTTACTAACAACCTATTGTGTGCATGGGTTTTTTCTACATTGTAGACTTTTGATTCAGAGTTTTGTACAGGAAACATACAAAATGAATAAGAATAAGAAAGGATAAGAATTTCAATACTTGATATTCCCTAATGAAAAATTCACCCTGCAGCAAGGACTCACATAAAATGCATGATTTATTCCACAAATGTGGAGCATAATAAGTGTCTCTTAAAATCCTATTATCTATTGTGTTTTCTTTGTTTGTGGAAAGGAAAAAAGAGCTTAAGTAAGTAAATAACTAAGAAAGTAAATAACTAAATTTTAGGGAACATTAGTCTTCATTAGGGATCATTAGGGATCATCAGGGATCATTAGGGATCACGTTTGACCCCAAGCAATCAGTATGGTTGTTAAATGAAATGACTTCAAAGCCTTCTCTGAGTGGAATGCTGTGTGTGGTTCACAAGTACGGGATAAGTCATTTAGTTAAGACTTTTTTGTGTGTGATGGCAAACTTTCATATATTAATGTTTACTCATCTCAGAAACCCAGAACACTCTTTTCCATCAGGTGAACTAGTTACATTGGAACTGACTGCAAGCCTGTTGTGGAAGTCATATATGTTTTTATATTTGTTTCAGGAGTGGACCGTTTCAGTGATGACATTGAGGTGATGATTGGCCAGAGGCCAGGAATGTACTGGAGAGTGTGCTGGAAGTTTGTCAGCCCCTGCTTCCTCCTGGTGAGTCTGCTGCAAAGTCAGCCTTGAATGAATGATGAATATGATGTCACTCTTTTTTCTGAAATGGAAATATAGCTTTATGGAATGAAACCTACCCCCTTTTTCCATAGTTCATGGTGGTGGTGAGCTTTGCCACGTTCAACCCACCTAACTACGGTTCCTACATGTTTCCTACGTGGGCTAACATGGTGGGGTGGTGTCTGGCCATCTCATCAATGACCATGGTGCCTCTCTATGCCATCTACAAACTCTGCACTCTGCCTGGAAAATTCTGCGACGTAAGTCTAAGCTATGTCTTGTCACAAAAATGAGGTGCTGTTTATTATAGTTACTACTATAAATGTTAATCTTGCAGCTAACTTTCCACCGTGGCTTTTTAGTTTGTTTTGTTATGACAGAACTCTTTCATGAAAGATCAGAATCAGAATCAGAATCAGAATCAGAATCAGAATCAGAATCAGAATCAGAATGGGGGTTTATTGCCAAGTAAGTTTACACATACAAGGAATGTGCCTTGGTCTGATGGTGCAACATTTAACAGAAGAAAAACAAGTCAAAAATATAAGAAGAAACAAGTCAAAAATACAAATCTAAAAAACAAATTCACATAGTAAATTATAAAAAAAAAGACAAACATATAACAAGACAAGAGATGTGTGCAATAAGGTGCAAGTGGGAAATATGTGCAAGTTGCCTTTGTAGTGTCTGTGTATGTG
>OOFE01013408.1:0-15543 GCA_900323365.1 Monocentris japonica
CCTTTTCTTCCTGATGGTGACAGTGACACAACCGTGCCATGCACTTTATACTTGCAATTGTTTGCACAGTTGATTTTGGGACCTGTAGCTGCTTTGAAATGGCTCCAAGTGACTTTCCTGACTTGTTCAAGTTAGTGATCTGCTTTTTCAGGTCCATGCTGAACTCCTTAGACTTTCTCATTGTAGTGTTTGTGGCTGAGTCTGAGTGTATCAAACGGGAAGTCACCAGCTGTAGTCAATCGTAATCACTCACAAGACGTTAAGAGGCCATGCCACAAAGCAAATTTGATTGACACAACTTTCTACATCACCAAAACTGATAATTCAAGTTGCTGTATGTGTATTTTTGACCCAGCAGATTTTGTCATATTTCCAGAAGACTTATAATAAATGTATGAAAGAACCAAAACTCATGAATGTTTTTTGTGACAAAGAAGATGTGCTCCAATCATTCCATCACAGAAAAATAAGAGTTGTAGAAATCATTGGTAACTCAAGACTGCCATGATATACATGTTCTGTATGTAAACTTTTGACCACAGCTGTACGTAGGCACTGTACACACAAAAGGGTTGAACTAAAGTTCGAGCCTCTCAATTGGTTACCAATTAATGACATTTGGATTATTAAATGAACAAAACACATCCTTTGCTTGGCTCACGCTATTTATACAAGGATTCATTCATTCCAGGGGCTCAACAGATGGTAAAGTCTATTTCTAGAGGCAGAGATTCAATAATATATAATTACCTATGGCTGTCCATCATTTAATTTGCTGCATATCACACACACACACACACACACACACACACACACACACGAATGCACGCAGTAGTGTACCTGGCACATATAGGTAACTAGTAGATCCTGTGACATCATGGAAAGACTTCAGAGGCAGAGATGTGGCATTGTTGTACACCTTTATAATGTCTTGATCTCACATGTCTTTCTGTGCAAAAATATAACCTGGAAAATGTTGCCTCATTCAGGTAGCCACACTATACAGACTTCCATCACTGAACCAGGTCTGCCTTAGCAAATCCTTTCCCAACCCTGTAGAGATGAAATTCTAAGCACAGTGTGACAATGAAAATGTGGCATCTATAACATGCAAATGAAAAGACTTGAGGGACATTACATTTTGACATTTTAAACTCTGCAGCTCTGAAACTTCATAAAAGCAGGCAGACTATTATGGTTGATGATCCAGGTTGGTAAACACTGGCAGTTAATGTCTGCATTAAACTGTTGAGACCGGCTGAAATGTTAAGTGTCTTGTAATATTTGTGCTTGGTAAGAAACGATGCTCCCCTCTGACCATCAGCATTTCTCTGTGATTACTGACAGGAAACACATTTTTTATTCCAGTTTCTTCAGTTTCTTTTTCCTGATCTTACAAGATGACATGCTTTATTTCCTTCAGAGGAAACTTGACCATGGGTGCAGCAATTCCACACATAGTATAGTTTAATAGCCAACTAAACATGTGAAAATGCTTCAAACTAAGAATACGTCCACACTAAGCCGTTTAAATTTGAAAACGGCGTTTTCGGGTCTAGCATTTTCGAAAAGCTCGCCATCCACACTAGACCACCAAAAACGCATACCTCCATGCATGGGCATGCGCAGACCACCGAGCGGCCGGGCGGCCGAGTGGCCGGCTCACTCACGGCTGGATGACAGTCAAGCAGTGACCCGCCATCGCCCCACCTTCAGAGAATGACTGACTGGTCGGTAGACCATGAAAATGTTAATGCAACACATTGCATTTTCATTGAGTTAGGGAAACAGCTTAAGAGCAAGGAAATTCAACTGCAAAAGGGGGCGCTGCTTCTCACTTTTCACATATGAATTAACATTTGGATTTTGTTAACCACAAAGCGGGACCACCATTGAAAATGAAATGCCAAATGGCTTTTTCATTAACATTTTAATATTGTCAGTGAATGTGCATACCACTACATGGAAATTCAAATGCAAATCAAATGCATTTTAATTTTCATATTGACTCAAATAACGCACGCAATAGTGGAAAACGAAAAATGCTATTGTGGAACTGCATTTTCATTTTCCAATTTGCATTAACATTTGGAATAAGTTAGGCTTCCATACAACGGGGGGCGGAGTTTTCAAATTTATCCACTTGGTAGAGCGTTTTCCAAAAGCTCTGTTTTGGAGGGTTAAAATCGCCGCCGTAGTGTGGACAGGAGGCCAAAACGAGAGATAAGTATGTGTTTTCAAATTTAAACGGCTTAGTGTGGATGTAGCCTAAGTTGTCGAGTATGTACTGTATAAGTATACACATGCTCCGTCTTCACAAACACATCTTCACATACAGTTACAACAGATGATTTAAGACTAAAGACGACTGGTACCAAGCCTCCATGTTAACCTCTGTGGGATCTCCATTATTTGGAAGTCCCTATCTCACAAACATTGCCCACTCCCGCCCCCATGGCTGCTCCTACGTGAATACTAACTACATCAATGCAACAGCAGGGGGGCAAGCAATGTCTCAGCTTTCTCCCACCTCTGGCCTGACAAATGGAAAAGCTTCATTATTTATTATTCACATGACTTCTTTTGCTTCTTCTGTATAATCTGAGGATAGATCCTTTAGCGGGACAACACAAAGGGAAATGTCTCTGCAGAGAGAGAAACTTTCGTAAAATCTGTCATCTCGGGAAAGAAATGAATAATAGAGCACCTCTGAGTAGGCGTAGAAAGATGATGATTTTTTTGGCATTAAGGCCTCCATTGGGTTTGTGATGCTTTTATCCAGTAATTTGCTCAAGGCTGTTAAAACATAGCCATGCATCACCCAGGTAGGAGTAACTAAACCATGCACTGAATACATTTTGAGGACTTGGACAGTAATGCGAAAAGCAATTATATATTGCAATTGGGAGACCTATTGATGTGAATAAATGACAAGTCAGTTAACAACAAAGTTGCATTATTACAGCAAAATAAACTATCACTCTGATGGTTGACTTTGCAAGAAATGGTTCTCTGTGTTGTATTAATGGCTAACATAAAACCACAGCCGCCCTTAGCCTTTGCATGGCCCAGTGCATCATGGGCATGATCAGCCAAGGCATTTACAACAATACAAATGAGCCTTTGATTTTTGTGGAAGATGGATTCCCATTACTTAAGGAGAAGGTGACAAGAGGACACTCAGAATTTCTTTTCAGTTCGGTCTTCAATTAGAGTCAAGCATAGAGAGACTACATCTCCCATGGCTAAGAGCAGTGTAATTCCCCAAGGGCACGTTTCTTTTGTAAAGCGTGACAGACAAAAAACATTTAGATCTGTTAACGCACTTACCAGATCATCATCTCTCCCAACTTCAGAATTATAAAAGGAGGAGAAGGGAGTAGGAGGGGGTGAGGGTGGGAAATACTCACAAATGGAATGCTTTTTATCTGTCTGGGACGATGATGCGGCGAGTGTCAGAGGATCCGAGCGGTTTATGAGCCACTTTGAGTTGTTTCTTAAAGTGCTTCACTTCGATGCGGCTCCCCAGTAAAATAGCCTATTAAAGCTGATCATGAAGGCATGTCTGCCATCAAAAATGGTCTCTTTTGTGTGATTTGCCTGTGAGGGAGTTTTCCCCCTTCATTAAAACGACAACAACGACTCGTCCTATGTGCAAATAGAGATGCAAATGTAGATGACAATGCAGCGGGCTTCCTTACTCTTGTGCCCTGAGGCATTAAACAGACCTGGGACAGACAAAACGTGGGACTTGGAACAGAGGCCTTTGCCCTCTGTCCTTTTGACAGTCCATATGTACTTGAGGACTTAAACCAAACAGAACTAAGGGGAGAGGTGATTTATTCAGGACTGAGACCCCTTCGGAGGATTAATCCCAACTTGCAACAGTGTGAATGCAGATGCCTTGGCAGAGACAAAAAACAGATTTGCAATGACCTCAAAGGAGCCGGTGATCAAGACAATGGTGTAAAAACTGATATACAGCACACAATTGCTCTGAATCCCTCTGATTCCTTTTGGCTCCACTGATAAACATAAAAGAGGGAGGGAGAGAGGGAAAAAAGAAAAGGGGAGGGAGAGAGATGGGATGCTTAGAAGTGCGCATGGCCCAACAGGGCTGGCCTAATAACAAGATTAGCCACTTTAATTTAGATTATGTGCAACTTGTTGGCATGTAGAGGGGCCCACTGACGCTCTAACTAGTACAAAAGCATCGTGAGAACATCAAAAAGATGAGAGAGTGACACGCTGTTCACCAATGGCACTTCATTAAGCCCAACAGCTGGGGAAAACGCTTGGAGCTGGCATAGCCCCCTCTGAGGACGACAAACAGAAAAAGGTCACTCATTTGGCACCTGATCACACATGCTTTGGGGGGGGTTACATGAAAGCAAACAAACCCAGCTACCAGCTCTACGCACTGAGATACAAATCTTAGCATCTGAGATGAGGTGCGGTGGTGGTGGTTAGTACATGGCCACTGGAGGGTGGCTCAGAGCCACGAGGAGACATGGGGTATTATGCACAGGCACACTCATTCACTTTATTTCTGTGACCCCAAGCAGACACTGTCGCGTCAGCAAAGGCTCAACTGTAGCGGTGCAAAATCAACACACTATTCATTAGTCTGTTGGAGCCAATGTGCAGCAGATGATATTGTGTATAACTCATCACACTTTCCAGTGGCAGACTTCATTCAAAAAGACTTTTCCCTTCAAAGGAGAAGACATGGGAGCTTAAACTGTGTCTGCAATAAGAGATTACCCCACAGAGAATAGGTGCGGTGAAAGCACTTAAGATTTAGAGTGAGGTACCAGCCCAAATCTACTTGTAACAGTCTGTCATTCTACTGTCCCTGTAGCTATTCTTAAAAGTAATTTTACCATTACATCTTATTCTGTGACCTTTATTTTATATGCTAACATGTCATAACCTATTCTAACACTCTCCCACACTCATGTCTGTAAATGTGGAAAGATTGGGTATCCCAGGGTGATAATCAATCTAACATGACCTTAGGCCTTGTCATAACATTGCCACAATATCCAACCAACACAGGGGCCATTCTCTGAGTTATGAAAGCTGACACTGTCTCAATTTCTCCAATTACGCACACACCACCTCTGGCAGGGCAGTAGCAACATTAATACCACATTACAACTGCATTGCTGAAACATTATGGATAAGCAGCGATTCACAGCAGCTGCCTTCATTACGCAAACGTGATTAAAGTGGCGGGCCCCTCAGGCGTCCAGGGGCCTAATGATCCCACTCTGCCTTTTGTTATTCACATCAGCTGAGGGCACGGCACTAAGCAGCAGCCCTGGATGCCTGCTTGCGCAGAGTGAGGCCCCATTAATAACAGCCCATTCACAACCCTCCTGTTCACGCTCAGCGCCTAGCCATAGTAAATGAAAGGGAGAGCCCCCCGGATGCCCGGGTCGACCCCTGCCGCAGATGGGCCCACCGCCCTCCTCCATGATGGCATTAATGTCCACTTGTGTGTGTGTGTGTGTGACAAGCTGACATATGTTACAGTGCATTCATCGCTAGCCGTTAAATTGCCCTGTTCGGATGCTCTATTCAGCCCCGTCGCTGCGCTCCCCCTCCGGAGACTGGCAATGCACATATTTACATAATGCTCTAATGCAATAAAACAAATGAAGGCAGTTTTGGTTGGGTGTGTTGAGCGGGGGATTGAGTCAGACCGAGAAAATAAACAAGCCCACATTATTTGTATACTGCAGCAGCTTATTCCATGCACACCTTACAGTTGCACAATGCTGAAACCAGTTGTGTGTTAGGAGGCAGGATCACACGGTGCCTGGATCGACCACTGAATCAAGGCATTAACTGTGCTGATCTTTAAAAATGGTTCGGCCCCTAGCTCTCTGTCACTTGGACATACTGTATGGTAACACAAGATTAGGCTGAACAAGACCATTTCTGATGTCGGGCATGTGCTCATTCTTATCTAATCATAGGGTGATTTAGTGAAATCTGAAAGGTGAGATTGTACAGAGGTAAATATTCACCCCCCTCAGATTTAGTCTAAAACCTATAATTAACAAAAGCAAAGCATTTAACACATTTTTCTGGCATAGGTGTTGCACTCCCCCTTCATCCCTCCCAAAAGCCACTACCGATAGTGCCACAGCATTTAGGAGAACACAAAAGCCAGATGAATGTTTAAGATATGGTCCTCAGCCTGGGAATTAGACCATGTGATATCCATGCCCGATTCCCATGCTCAAACAAAGCTTAACAGTTAAGGACTTGATGGTTCAAGTTCTAATCTTTGACCAAATGTCTATACGGCCAAGCCTCCACTCTGTTGAAACAAACAACTAGTCTATGTGGTGCTACACATTTTCACGCCCATCCAAACTTCCTGAGTTGGATATAACCCATGGGCTCTTTTTTGTCCATCAGATGGATTCTGGATCACCCCTGCTGCTGACCGTGTACTAAATTATTCAGTTGAAAATAAGTCCACATTAAAAATGCATTGCCTCTCAAGAGTACGACTCTGTAGAACAAACTGCAGCACTAAGTATATAAGAAGGGGATCAATGCACATGGATGTTTTCATCATTTGCATTCCGTTTTGATCAAGTGCTTTTAGAATACAGGTGGAGATTTACAGTACATGACCTACTGTACGTCTATATGATGCTTTACAAAGAGAATGAGCGAGGTGTCAAGCCATACAACATTTCCTTCACTGGAAGTTATGGTTCTATGAATGCAGATGGCTTTACAAATGGCACACAAGACAAGTGTATCTACAAATGGAAATACAGAGCTGTGTACAAGAGAGTGGATACAGCCACATCCATAAAAGTGAGAGGCATGAAATGCACACATGTACTGCATTCGCTGCAACATAGGGACACACAGAGCATATTGTACAACAGAAAAAATGTCTGTAAGGTACGTAGTTTTAAGTCATAAATTAATTACAGACTTGCACACCATAGGAAAGCTCCATGCCATAGAAAATAGTAGAAAAGCTCATGAAACTGTCTTTATTTCTGACTTTAACATGCACATCACACAGGCTAATGTTTCCCAAGTCGAGGGACACAAGTGCACACACACATACACAGACACATGCAGTTGACGTCCCTAAAAACACCAAACTCTACACCAAAGCTAGCTGTCAGACCAATAATGTAATACACATCAACTACGAAGTAGGGCTGGGTATCCAGAACTGGTTCCAATTTAGTCCCAGATGTAAACTACGGGCCTTTTGCTGTGCCACTGATTGCACTGACTACTAAGGCTCTCATCTGGTGTTCAGGTCTGCTCATGAGTGGGTATGCCACCTTATTTATTCTCAATACAACAATATTCATCTATATTGGATAGAGTGTGGACATAGATGGCAATCTTAGTTGGCCAGAGATACAGTAGCTGTCAAATTTGTCTGGGGTAGATTGTACATATTACTGCCATTTTCCAAACGATTATCATGTTTGGAATGATCATGTTCCTCAGTTGCCATCTAAATAAAACCACCAGTGTTACTGCATTTTTGATTTTTGAGAGTGAGACTCTGGGATATCACACAATTTCAAAGTAGTATTCTCAAGGAGATGCCTGTGTCAAGCTTGTCCAGTAACCAACATCTCTGTTTTGTCGGCACTGAGCAGAAGGAAGTTTAGGGACATCCATCATTTGATTTTGCCTCTAAGTTTAGGAATTTGGAACGGTCATTTGGTTTAACGGGTATATAGAGTTGAGTGTCATCAGCGTAGCAATGCAAATGAATGCCAAATTTATGGATGATTTTGCTGAGAGGTAGGATGTAGATAGAGAATAACAGAGCCTTGTGGTACACCAAAGTCTACATTACAATACTGCTGAGGAAGACGTGCGTTCAAATGGATATTAAATATGGACAAATTTAGACATTACAATGCATTATCAGCTTTTTCAGTGAAAAAATATGCCAAAACATGATATACAAAGTTGCTGCAAGTTTATGATAATCCATTAGTAAGGATCAGCATAGTAAGGATCATAGAGTTGATGAAGATGATAACTAATGATGAAGGTGCTACACTGACACACTCACCCAGCTGTCTCTGAAGGTTGCTGACTGGAACAGACTCTTACTTTGCTGACTCTGGACTTTCGGACACCCTGTGGACCCGTGGGGGGCTCAGTAGCCTGTTAAGCCAGGTTTAATAACCTTGGCCCTGGCCTCCAACCAGGAGAAGAGTCCTGGAGGAAGAGAGGTCAAAGTTTGTATAATATTAGAGAGGGAGAGGACCTCAGAGGTCTAGTATGCATCTGGCTGTGTTCCAAGTTTTCAAGGACTATAAAACAGAGTGTGAATTCTGTTAAGAGTTCTAAAAGTTGAAATTGTGCTTAGACTTGCATTCCAAACCAGCGAACTAGCATATTGCACAATTTCAGCCCATAGCTACAAGCTGAATGTCCTGTATAGTTATGAGTAAACATATTCACATTCACTGAAGACTCTTGGAGCATTTTACATTTTAATGTCAACAGTGGGTACAACATTACATACTGCTTTTATCATTGCAAATCTTTACTATTTCATTACAGCAATACATGTATGCTGGATGTATGCATGTACAGTATGTATACTATTAATCCCTGCACACTGTATGAAGTAAGTTCTCGGGCAGATGTAGTATAGATGTACAGCTATCTTATAGCATCACATTTGATTTATAATGTAAATAGTTTTCATTGACTCTCCTTCAGAGTGAGAGAGGGAAAGTGTCTCATAAAGTGCCAAAATATACACCCATCTCACCCTTCCCTCCCTTCCAACACATCCATCCTCTGTCTTACTTTCTGCTCTCCTCAATATCTCCCTCGGTCTCATCTCCATCCATGTCTCTCCTCCACTTCCCCCTTTCACTGCCCTTCTCCTTGTCCTTCTCTTCTTCCCATCCCCACTCCACAAACACAATCCCCACATCTTCCTCCACTCCTCTTCAGAGGTGTTATGGGTGACTGGAATGGAAGGTACAAGCAAAGCAATAAGCCTGTTGTGAAACGGCCATGGGATCAATGGGGGTTTTAGGGAAGCAGAACACGTAGCCACAGCCAGTCAATTAGAGAAAGGACAGCACAAGCACACACACACGCACACTGCAGAGTGGCTGGCCTTTAAAAACAGAGTTACTTTTCCCCTCTCGTCAGCTCTTTTTCTCCAGCTTCAAATGGATCAGCATCAGGGAATCTTGGCTGAGATAATGCCATTGCTTCTGGCGTAAAGCAGACTTTACTGTAGGATAAATGGCTTGGGAGATACTGTATATTCAAGAAAGAGGAAATTTTGATGCCAAGTTTTTCTCTGTTAAGTGTGTAGCAAAATGCATAGGAGAGTGGTGAATTGTACCGTGACATATATAAGCACTTGCCTTTTCAAGAAGCAGCCGTTACCGAATTTGGCCGTTACCGAATTTGCACAGAAACAAAAAAAGATCCAAAACCCCAAAGACCGCTGAGTCATTAAGAGCTCATCAAGTCAAATAGAAATTGTGCAATTGAGTGTGACAAGAGTGAGTCGGTGGTGTCAAAATATGCACTTCTCAAAAGCATTTAATAACGCTTGAGTCAAAATAGGAGCTGGCAGGTGAATCTATTACCACTTGTTTTGTATTACAGCTTGACAAAAATTAAGGTCATGGCGCTAGTGCACAGTTTGTAACTAATAGAATTTCACGCCGAGTATCTGGGAAACAAATGGAATTCCAACTAGGCTCACTAGACTGAAGCACTACTCAAGGTCAGAAGACTTAAGAGGATGATGTAGATGTGACGTCAGGCCATACAAGACAGGTGGGGCCACGGACAATAATGGCATGCACTGAGGAGACTAGGTACACCTGCGACATTTCTTTTTCTATCAAACTATACAGATTATTGACAATGATTTGATGGTGTATAATGAAATGAAAACACTCACTCTCCCACTCTCAGAGCCTACTCACTGTTTTTCAAATATCTCTTATTTTCTCTGTTTTGAAGCACTGCAATGTGCACAAAAGACCCCTGACTGGGAGCGATGGAGGGAGTGGGAAGCAAAGGGAGAGCAGGAGATTGGAGTGAGATTGAAAGATAGAAAGCATGTGACAATGTTGAAACCGGTCTAGGCTGCAGGCTACCACAGAAAGTATAGAACAAAAGTATGATATCAATGTGTTTTACTGCTGTCCGTCTATGTGAGATACTTTTGCTGTTGTCCATTTATTCACAGTCCCTTCCAACAGAATTACCAGTTACAGAGAAACAACAAGAGCACCTCTGTTCCAATATCAAGTTAAATTAAGACGAGCATTCATCAGTAAAAACATCCACCAGTGAATCCTCCAGGGAGTGGAATCTATAAGGGGCAGCATTATAGTCCAAAGTAGCGATGACAGGAGTACTTTGATGTAGTAGACTAGGGTTTCCAGGTGATCGCACAACTATATAGTGGTCCTGGGATGTTCAATACAGCTATTTCTATTCACCAAATAATATTTACACTTAATTCTATTCAACTCACACCTGTATTTTGTATAGTGTACACACACCTGGTCATATCCCATACAACACAGATATGCCATTACTTTGGTAGATTTCACTAGTTTCATTAAATTTTTTAATAATAATTTTTTATAGAAGAAATACAGATGTAACACAAACAGTGAACTCAACTGCAACATATACCTCTATTTCAGATATATCCACAGAAGAATAATACAGCATAGATCTTGGGTGTATTTTGCCCTAAGCTCCTAGATGGAAATAATCTCTGACTACTTGTAGAGTGAAATATGAATGAATGTGTCATATCATTCAGTGAGCATGACTCTGCAGAGTTCCCATAAAGTTTCAAAATCAGCTTGGTTTTGGTTTAATGCATGGTGCTGCAGTGCCCCCTGCTGGTCATAGAGAATATTGTACCCTACCTGCTCCTCAAAAGCCTTGAAAAAGCAGGGAACTACCGAGAGAAGTAGTAGGCTTTGAACTCAGAAACCATCATGGGTCTTCTTAGGAATGATGGGAAGAAGTCACTATTCAGGATGGACATCAAAGGAACACTCACTGAGCCAATATAACCTAATACCGGAATACCCTAGTGAGAGAAATGTAGAGAAATGTATCTATCCAAATCAGCCTTGGCTGGGAACATTTGGGCAAACAAATATAATGTGTCATGCTGCCCCCTGCCTCATTACTGTTGAGGTTCCCCATGAGCAAGGAAAAATATCCATCAACTGCTACCGCATGGGTCCTCAGCGGCCAAGACGACGACTGTGGTTGTACTGGTGTGTGGCAGGGCACAGAAATATTGGTTAGATGAGGGTTGACTGAAGGTTTACTGCAAACCCTAGAGACCTAACACAGGCACAATACAGATAAATAAACTACAAACCAGAATCAACAATTAAAGCTGCACAAGTCAACTTTGTACATTGGCGACTCCAAAGGGCAGCGCAAATTTGAACTTCAATACCCAGACATCACGTAACACCACGTCAGTAAACTGAACACAGCACGCTGATGTTTACCAACTCCCGAGGGACAACAGAGGCAAAAGATCTGACAGTGACTTTCTCTGGACGGAGAGTTTAGGAGAGTTTGTATTTCTCTCTTTAGTTTCTATTTGCCACACCTAGTGGGCAGGAAAGTCCATACCTGAAACCCAAATTTCATTTGGGCAAATGGGATTAATCTACAGGGTCTCAATTAGGAGTGGTGGGTTGCTCTTCTCTGTTGCAGCCCCACTTTGAGATGTGATGGGTGTATTTTTACAATAAAATGTTGCCTAGTGGAGCTTTAAACAGCCAGACCAAGAGACAGAGGAGTCGGTGCAGGTAGGTTTCTGCACTGAGAACCATTTTCTTCCCCACCCCCTTCCAGTTCTCCTTCCTTCTCTCCTTTGTCCTGACCTCACTCCGAGGCTTATGACTGTCCATACAATTACCTTCAATTATCCTCACTTCCACCTCACCAATTACAGCCATTATTGATTCCAGGCCCCCAGGCTGTAAGCCTTATCTATACCCAACCATAGCCCATGGAGGGGATAGCAGAAGAGGAACAAATAATAGGACCTTGGTTCATTAACACTTTCAAGCCTTTCACGCCAGCTGCATCACACCAGTGCCTTTCTGCTGGAAAGCAGAACACTAACAAGACTGAGATGTTACACAACCACTGCAATGCCCTTGAGCAAGACACTTAAAAAATACAAAATCCTGGAGTACCCACTGTGTGGATAACACTGCCCCAAAACCAATCTACAGATTAGGATGTACATAAATCAGCTATAGCAATACATTCCATCTTCCATGAATCAATTCAATGTAGTTTACCAGAGTCATAAACAGCAGGGACTTGGCCCTTATTGTGATCTTTATGACATTACAGTCATTTAGCAGCCAGTTATCCAAAGCGACGTACAAAAGGTACTTGACACTATGTGGGGATCGAACCCACAAACCTGAGACTGAGAGTCTCATGCTCTTTATGACTGGCTGTCAGCCAAAAATGCCAAATGCGTGGCCCTCAAAAGGTGAAACCTGGATACTGTATGAATTCGGTAATAACATGTCCCTTATAATATAAAGCCTGATAAAACAACATCCTCCAAAGGTTGGATTTCAGCAAAGCAAACGCAACAATTTTATCTCAAGCCCTCAACAGGATTCTGTGAGTAAAATGCGTAGCAGGCATGAAGTATACCCATCTGTTTCTCTGAGCCACCATGTCGTATTACAGCTAACATTACACCACTGATAATAATACGGCACCTCTTCACATGTTCAGAGGGAAGACAGAGGCAGGGTATGAGACAGCGGAGTCCATGAAGGTCAGTTACACAGTATGGAAGCTGTAAAATGCAGAGTCATACTCTGCAGCTCTCCTGCCAACTTTTTGAATAGTATACTTGCTGACATTTAGTGAGACACAAACATAAGCTGCTGTCACCATACACTAATGTAAAACATCCATCATCTTGAATACATGCCAGGGCACCTGCAGAGAGCCGGCCTCAATGATGTCTTACTGCCATCTCCTGTTATGACAAACTTGAGAGGCTGAGTTTCAAGTCTGTAATGCAAGGCTGCCCCCTTAAGGCATATTCAATTTGTGTTTGGCCTGTGATAAACGTCCTTGGATCATAGGGGGAAATCATTTGGGGTTGGATCTTATCATGATTATGTATTATTACTCTTGTCATTTGTCAAAATTGACTTTCTTGGAATTCTGGCTTACTGTTCAGTTACTCTTTAAGATAGTTAAGAGAGTAAGAAAATCCAATCTGTATGTGCACTTAAATCACATTAAATGACAGTATTTGGGCCCAAAGCTACAACTATAATCAGTGATGCCATGCTTCTCTCTACAGCCTGGATCTGCTGTCGTGATGACAAATGGATTTCTCACTGTTTAAACTTGTGATCCCAGTGAGTTTCATAAAGTATTAGTGGTACTGTTGTGTACTTAACCATAAAATGTACCCCATCACCAGAAACTCACACTTTCATACAGCTTTTCTGTCTTATTCCAATTCTTTGTAGAGCTTTACACCAGTATGGCATCACTAGTAGTTGTAAATCATCTTTAACATTAAAGCTGAATGGAGTTTACCACAACAGGACAATTCAGATAGTGAGCAGTTTCAAAGGTTTATTTGTCACATGCATAGTGATACAAAAGTGCAGTGAAATGCGCGGTGGTATACCTGATCACTCTGCTAAGAGTTGAAAAGAAAAAAGAAACAACAAGAAATAAGAATAAATATTAACAATAAAATAAATATATAGACAATATGGCAATGTAAAAATAAGCAGTAGAAAGTCAGGTATGTACAGTATGTACATGTGCAAAAAGAATGTGCAATGTAAAAAAAAAAATGTAAAAACAGAGTGCAAAAAAATGTGCAAGTTATGCAAACGTCCAAAAGTCATTTATTGGTTGGATGTGTGTGAGTTTAATGTCCTAATGGCCTGACCTTGCCTGACCTCAGCAGTCTGAACAGTCCATTGTTGGTGAGTGTCCTTAATGATCCTGTTGGCCTTGGTCCTGCACCACCTGGTGTAAATGTCCTACAGGGTGGGGAGTGTTGTCTCGGTGGTCCGCTTGGCTGACCGTACCACCCTCTGCAAGGCTTGGCGGTCCTGAGAGGAGCAGCTGCCTTACCAAGGCAGGAATGCTCCCCGACAGGATGCTCTCTATGGTCCCAGAGTAAAAAGTTTTCTGGATCTGAGGGGAGAGTTTGAACTTCCTCAGCTGTCTGGGGTGATAAAGCTGTTGTCTCACCTTCTTGACCACGGTGTCAGTGTGTGATGTCCATGGCAGGTCCTTAGTGATGTGCACACCAAGATACTTGAGGCTGCTCCCCCTCTCCACTGGGGCCCCGTTGATCCTGCGGGGGGGTGTAGGTCTTCTGCTGCTTCCTCCTGAAGTCCACAACCAGCTCTTTGGTCTTGCAGACGTTCAGGACGAGTCTATTTGCCTGGCACCATAGTGACAGGCCTTCTCATCGTTGTTAGTGATCAGGCCTACCACCGCCGTGGTAATAGGTAAGGTGTCATTCACAGAAAAACATACTAAATTGACTTTCAAACACCCAGGTCTAGAGTGTCTACGTGTGTTGGAGAGGGGCTGTGTTTTCACTATGTTCACAATTGAATGGTATTCCCATTTCAAGGCCATTATATACAGTAGCCTAAATTGAATGTAAGTAACTTAACTAACTTACTTAGAGTGTCGGTAAACGGCAGTGAAATACTGACCTAGTTGTTTTCCTTCCAACTTCCTCTGACACTGCAAGTTTATAATGGAGGATTATATCTGTTAGTGACTGGTTGTTTGTGCATACCCGCTCACTGCCACACTGCTTAGCTATCACCTCATAAACCAGTCCCCACAGGTCAATATAGGCCTGATAACGATGGCCGCTGCTTGTGCCAAGGTACCTGATGTTCCCTGATGAACACGGCCTATCCACGGTTTGTTTGCTAAATGTTAACTTTTTGAGCACAAATCGAAAAGGCAAAATCGACGCAGTCTTGGTATAACACATTACCACACCAAGTTAAACACACACTCACCGGCCACTTTATTAGGTACACCTTGCTAGTACCGGGTTGGACCCCCTTTTGCCTTCAGAACTGCCTTAATTCTTCATGGCATACTTTCAACAAGGTGTTGGAAACATTCCTCAGAGATTTTGGTCCATATTGACATGATAGCATCACGCAGTTGCTGCAGATTTGTCGGCTGCACATCCATGATGCGAATCTCCAGTTCCACCACATCCCAAAGGTCCTCTATTGGATTGAGATCTGGTGACTGTGGAGGCCATTGGAGTACAGTGAACTCATTGTCATGTTCAAGAAACCAGTTTGAGATGATTTGAGCTTTGTGACATGGTGCATTATCCTGCTGGAAGTAGCCATCAGAAGATGGGTGCACTGTGGTCATAAAGGGATGGACATGGTCAGCAACAATACTCAGGTAGGCTGTGGCATTTAAACGATGCTCAATTGGTACTAA